>QAXK01015207.1:0-10335 GCA_004335735.1 Chlorella sp. KRBP
GGCAGCAAGTCAGGTGCGAAGGCTGCAGCAGCAGCAGCAGCAGCAGGAGGAGCAGCAGCAGCAGGAGGAGCAGGAGGAGCAGGAGAGGGCTCTGCCAGTGCATCAGTCGCAGCAGCACCCGCGCGTCTGGAGAGTGTGTCGTCACACAGCCCAGTGTATGGCACAACACAGCAGCAGCAGCAGGAGGCTGGGGATGTGGCAGTTGCTGCAGCTGCTGGTGTCACGCCACCTGTTGGTCAAGAGGGTAGTCAGGCTGTCCAGCCTGGCTGCACTGCTGCAACCCCACAAGCCTTCCAGGAGCTCCTGCAGCAGCAGCAGCAGTTTCAGCGCAGCGCAGCAGCTGTTGGCAGTGGCCAGCTGGCCCCCCAGCAAGCTGCCGGGACTGTGGTGAGCTGGCAGGCGCCACAGCAGCAGCCACCTGCAGGACTACTGGCACTCCCGTCGCCCCTTGCAGCAGCGGCAGCAGCTGCAGGAGCAGGCGCAGGTGCTGCCACGTCTGAGCAAAGTGGCCCAATGGGCATCCAGCCGCCGAGCATCGGCCAGGAGCAGTCTGGGGGCTCGCGGAGCGTCACAGTGTACAGCAGCGGCGGCAGCAGTGACCGCAGCGGCAGCAACGCCAGCGGCAGCGACCACAGCGGCAGCTACGTGCAGGACTCCTCCAGCAGTGAGCAGGATGAGGCGGCCAGTGAGACAGCCGCGGCCCTTGCTGCTGTCATGTCACTCAAGACCATGCTCGCAAAGCAGGCCTTTGCGGGGGGCATCCCACGGCCGCATGCGGACACCACCCCCGGCCAGCCAGCAGCAGCAGGGGCCCGACTATCTTGCGACGCAGGCCTTGCAGCAGCGGCGGCGGCAGCAGCAGCAGCGGGTGCTGCTGCGGGGGACAAGCCGCCTTATAGGCACTCTGTGGATGTTGTCTTGCCTGGGACTGCTGCTGCTGGTGGTGGCTTGAATGCAGCTGCGCCATACAGTGTGCGGCCAGACCAGCAGCAGCAGTGGGCTGCTGCTGCAGGCACGGGTGTGACTGGACATCGTGCGCAACTCCGTCACAACCTGTCAGGGCCCCTGACGCTTGTGCCCTCCTTCACACCCTCACATGCAGGGGCGGCCGACACAGCAGGCGCTGCCCGTCGGCCCCCTTCACCTGCCGTCGGCGCAGGCATGGGTTTCTCAAGGGGGGGCGGTGACAGCGTTGGGCAACCAGGGGCACAGCAGCAGCAGGGCCCAGGCCCGTCCTCTGCAGCTACGAGCCCACACCACGCCCAGCCGACGCCGCTGCCGCTGCACGTCATAGCTCAGCAGCTGTCTCTGCTAGAGGGCCGCGCAGGGGTGGGGGGCCCCAGGGACGGCCATGCGAGGCGCCTCAGTGCTGATGCGGCCACACAGCAGCAGCAGCAGCAGCCTGCTGCAGCGGCGGTGTCAGCTGCAGCAGCAGCTGCGGTGGCGGCAGCACCAGGTGGCCAGGGCCCAGCAGGCAGCAGGTCATGGCACACAGGCCTCACCAACCTCGCGACACAGCTGCTGCAGCCCTCACTGTCCACGCCGCGGTCTCCAAAGCCACAGCAGCAACAGCAGCAGCAGCGGCCGCACAACAGGCTGGCGTCTTTGCTGTCACCTACTGGCAATTGGAAGCCGCCTGTGCGGAAGACTGTGAGTGCGTCACAGCTGGGGGCGGGGCGGGGGGCAGGCCTGGCTGGGTCCCCTCGCACCACACCTGGTGCATCAGGAGGCCTCCCTCCTGTGCACTCAGGCCTCCTCCACACCACCCCCTCACAGCCCCTGCCACCTATGGTGGTGGAGGAGAGCACACAGCTTGGCTCTGGCAGCACTGGCATCCAAGCCCCTCCAGCTGGGAGGAGCAGCGGGGCAGGTGCTGCTGCTGCTGCAGGCACGACAGGCAGGGCCAGCATCCAGCTGCCACTGACTGGGCAGCAGCAGCAGCAGCAGCAGAGGTTGCAGCAGCAGCAGCAGGGGCGTATGAGCCTGCAGCTGCCCCTGCCACTGCAGGCCGGTGGCCAGGAGGGTGCAGCAGACCAGCTGGCAGTCGCTGGCCTTGACCCAATCCAACTGCAGCTGCTGGCACAAATTGCAGACGCTGCACGTGCGCAGGTGTCCCCGTTGTCGATCGCAAACACCGACACGCAGCAGCAGTTTGCAGACGCGGACAGCCTGGCGATGCAGCAGCGCTGGAGGTCTGCACCCACATCCAGCTCCGCAGACCCCCTGCTTGTGTTACGCCAACCACTGCCGACACAGCAGCAGCAACAGCAGCGGTGGCCGCCGCCGGCGCTGCCGCCGCAGCAGCGGCAGCAAGCCAGGCCGCGCCCTCAGCACACGGCCTCCTTCAACCTTCCGGGCGTGCGGCTGTACGGCACGTCCTCGGCAGCAATGGCAGCGACGGCTGGGCCAGCAGCAGCAGCAGCAGCGTCAGGGTCTGACGGCATCCCCTTAGCAGTGGGGCATGTCAGCACGGGACCTTGGAGTGGGCAGGTCAGCCCGAGTGGCAAGCCCCGCCGCTCCTCTGCACCCGCGATCACACCTGAGCAGCGGCAGCAGTACATGGAGCACCAGCAGCAGCTGCTGCAGCACCAGCAGCAGCAGCAGTAGCTGGGGTGTGGTATGTTGTTGACTGGTGTTGATGCGGTGTGATGTGAGGACAAGTGCAGAGCCTGCATTAGGGGGACGGCAACGTACGTCTGAGTGGAACACGTTGGACATGTCTCGTGAGGTGTGACTGTGTCTGTATGATGTGGCTTTGTTGACTGGTGTTGATCTGTGGGTGTGGGCCGCTTGGAAGTGCCAGACTGCTTTATTTTGAGCACAGCTCTCCTGTGGGCAGCACGGTGTAATGTACAGGCAATGTGCTGTTGAGAGTGCCTTCCATTAGTTGAACCATGGAGGTCTCTTCTATGTGCTCGAGCGAAGTCAAGCCCAGCATGCATATGCAATGCTTTGGGGTGTGTACACATGTGTGCGCCTGTTGGTGTGCGGTATGTCGCAAAGTTGAGCGTGCAGGTGTGCACAGCAGAAGCCTCCCAACCCTGCAGCCCGCCTCCTTCAAGTTGCACTGACCTTGTGTGCACAGGCGGTGCACAGGGAGTCAGGAGGGCTGCCTTGCAAGACAATCGGTAGTGTGTTGGCTGCCCCTACGAGGTTGGCTGTGCAAGGTTGTGCAAGGCTGTGCAAGGCTGTGGCTGCATGGCATGGCAACTCAAGCCAACCCCTGTCCGTGTGGCGAGCATGGGTCGGTCGGGCGGCATGGTGTGTCACAGTTGGTGCTCTGCCTGGGCAGGCACTCAGAGTTGTGTGTGCAGGGCATGCTTGCTTTTGTTGCACGGCACTCTCCGCTATGCAGTTTTCCCCGCACGACAGTTGCAGATACTTCCCCATAAGGCAGCGGGTGCAGCTTTGTGCTGGATGTACTGCACAGGCAAGGCAGGCGGTACGGCGGAATGAATGAGCAGCGTTTGCTACACGGCAGGGGGCATGCATGCGATGTAGCAATGGTTGACTGAGGGGCGACTGAGTCTGGGGGAGTGAATGCAGGAGGCATGCTGATGTGTGAGTTGTGAGTACGGCACAGCAGGAGTGCACAGTGTTGTGGCCAAGCTGTGCCTGTGCCTGTGTGGACAAACAGCTCCAGGGGAACACCGTGCGGTGTGTTGAACATTGAGTTTGCATACAGACCTTGCAGCATGTGTGGGTGCAATTTGTGTGTTGACATGGGAGTGCAAGGTGCAGGGTGTGTGTGTGTGTGTGTGTGTGTGTGTGTGTGTGTCTCCGGGGGCATGTATGTCCCTGCTGGGTGGATGCGGTGGGTAGACTTGGGTGAGCAAGGCAGGCGTTTGTGAGGGCCAGGTTGGCTGCATGGGCAGGTGGGTGTGCAGTGAGGGTCAACAAGCCAGCAGGCGGTGTGTGTGTGTGTGCACACGCTGCTTGCAGCAGCAGCAAGGCTGGTCGTGTGGACGTAACGCACTGTTGCACCTGGGTGGCAACTTTGGCAGTCACTTGTGGGTGTTAGGCTAAAAGGCTAAACTTCATCAACACTATAATACCGAGATGCCTGCTTCCATGTCTCAGCCTGTGCTTTTCTATGCCGCTTACCCATCACACACGTGCAGCCAGCAAGCATGACAGCCACGTGCATCTCGTGAGCGTGGCCTGCTACACCTTTGGGGTACAGTTTGGGGTACTCCACTTTTTGAGATACTGTTGGAAATGCTTTGCCCGGCGAAGCATCACGCTGCATGCATAAGAGGGAGAGGTGTGTCCCTGCACCTCTTGGGCTTCTCCTACACAACCGCATTGCTTCGTAGGCTGTGCCAGCCGCTCAAGCCGCTTTGGCAACGAGCAGGGTTTGGGGGTTTTGCTGTTCTGACACCTTGCTGTGCGGCACCGGCAACCACGAAAGAGTTGCCGCTGGTTGTGATACACCTTCCTTGCCATTGTCATGCCAGAGCATTCGTCATGATGTACATACCATACGGGCCTGAGCTTTCAAACTCTTGGGGAGTACCCTTGTAAAGTCTGACCTGCTGGTCTGGTGCTGTTTGCTGAGTCACTCGGCTGCAGCATCGTCCAGCGCACTGTACTTTTCTGCTCTTGATTGTGTGCTTGGCCACCTATTGAGATTCGCAAACGTCCCGCATGTTGTTGCACAGCACACATCAGATACACAGTCGAGCACCACCACGACCAAAGTTGTAGCCCAGAGCCAGGTGCGCTTGAGGATGACACAATCTTGAGGCAACACCAAGTTGTTTGTTTGTTTTCATGCGATGCAAGCACCTGACAGGCCTGTCGAGCCACCCTACACCACGCCTGGCCAAGGGTCACAGCAGCTGACCAGGCCTGGTCATAGGACACTCGAGCCGCCCAAAGGTCGAAACCTCCGTAACAATTTCTGGCAAGACGCAACTCAACGATCAATTTTGGCATCATCAGCAGGGAAGGGTCAGTCACGTAGAGCAGCAGCTTTTCGCGGGCACCTGGGAAGATAAGAAGACGGCCCCGGCAGGGTTGCGTGATACGACGTGCGGTTCATGACTTACCTAGTGCAGATTGGCTCATCTAAGGAACATATTATTCAAAAACGAAGACTTTTGCTTTGCCATCCCAAGAGGCGGGTACTGCTCAACGACGGAAGTTCTCTCCGAAGCAGCCTGGCAGCACGTTTTACGCCACAGAACAAGTTATGAGCTTTCATATAGCTGTCATTAACACTTTGATTTGACGTTTCAGAGGCCCCTTGTCTAACTTGGCAAGGGGGCCTCCTGTGACCTGAATGTGTCCCTCATGGAGGGGTGTGCGGGTGGCCAGCAGACTGCAATGGCTAGCTTTCATTGTGTCGGTACATTTAGTATTTACGCAAGCAGCAGCACAGACAGCAGTGCCTCCCTGCGGGTCAGTGAGGCCTCTCTATGGTGAGTGGGGCAAGTCGCAGCAGCAGCAGCAGTAGCACTGATATTTGCTGTTTCACAACCCCAGCCAGCGTCCTTGTCATGTCACAATCACTCTCAGTGGTTAACAGAAGGGAAGCTCGCCAACAGCGCCTGCAACACATCTCCAGCACCGTGACTGTCAGTCACCTGCAGCAGGCATTTGTCACCTTACAAGCTCTGCCCTGCAACTCATCCCCACCTGCCACTCACCCTGCACACCTGCATGCCTGTATCAACCTGCTTTCTGCACTCACACACCCCTCCTTACCCAGCTTGCAGCATGCAGATAGCAGACCTGCCTCACTTTGCAGGCCGGCATACACCAGAGATGCTGGCAGGGAACATAGGACTCAGCATGGGCCTTCAGGGCCTTCTCAGCAGCGACCCAGAAGCCAGCTGCAGAGATCTTGGCAGCAGCTTCGGCGACAGCAGCTCCAACCCTCTGGGTGACGAATTCATCAAACAGACTGCCGCACCCGTACAAGACCCCACAACCAGCAGGCACGGCCGCAGGCAGCAGAGGCCACCCAGAGGGTCCCCTGTGCTTGCTGCAGCTGGCAGCACTTCTGCCATGCAAGCAACGAATGCTTGGCAGGGCGCTCAGGTCCAAACAGCAGCTGCACAGGGCACAGCTGCAGGAGCAGCAGCAGGAGCAAGGGGCTCAAGGAACAAGTACAGGGCCAGCGGTTTGGGCGAGGCCACACCTGCGCATGCAAACCTATCAGCAACGACCGGAGAGGTAGCTGCACTGACGCTGGGCAACAGCAGCAGCTTGAACAGCAGCAGCAATACACAGGTGTATGCGCACCACATGCGCGCTCACAGGCGGGAGACACATCTAGCAGCAGCAGCAGTGCCAACAGCAGCAGTGCCAGCAGCCAAGGCCTCCAGGCATCTGTTGGCAGAGGGTGGTGCAGACGGTGATGATGGGGCATGGCTGGATGGGCTGTTTGGTGATGGGGAGGGCGACTCTTCTGATGCACAGGCAGATGCATACGTCCAGAAGCAGTTCTGTGGCAAAGGTGGGTGTGATGGAAGTATTGTGACGCATGCAGGCAAGGCATGAGCAGCTGTGTGTGGCAGGGACAGGGCCCTGTTGCAGCTGCTGCGTGTGGACTCACATGAGATGTTGCTGTGGTCCACAATCCCTGACCCTGGATCGTGGAGCCAGGGTCAGGCAAGGGGCGGCACAGAATAAACACGTTGGGTATCTGCATTTGGCAGCATTTGCACACATGCGGGATGCATGCTGGCCGTCACCCGTTCATCCTGGTCATGACTGGGCAACTCTGTAGCACACCAAAAAACTGCCAGCGTCTGTGACATCAAGTACGCATGTTGCGCATTCTGGATGCAGGGACGTGGACCTCAAGCATCACCAGCAGCCCACACAGCATGTTCACCCCAGCAGCGATTGCATCAGTAGCAGCAGCAGCAGGGCCCAGCAACGCTACGCTGGTCAGCACAGCAGCTGTGGGCCCTGCCAGCAATGCCTATGTGGGCATCAGCGGCCTCAAACACGCCAAGCAGCACAAAGGCAGAGCAGATGGCGGAGATCATGATCCCGACGGGCCCCTGCTCCCGAAGCGTCGCACAGGCTTTAAGCCAGTTTGGGGAGACGACGGCCTGTGGATGTCGGAGAGCGGGGTGGTGCCGGCAGATGCAACAGTAGCAGCAGGGCCGCGGCAGGTGCTGCACGTCGTCAACTCGCTCGTCAAGATCCTCCCGATCGACGCGGGCCGGGGCGTGCCAGACCCGCCGGAGGGATACGGAGCCGGGGGTTACGTGGGTGGCGAGGCCGTAGTTGTCAGCCTTCCCGACTTCTTCGGTCTTGTCGCATCAAACTGCGACGGCGGCTACATCACGCCCTCAGCCACGTTCGACAAGCAAGTCAAACGCTTCATCGTCACGGCCGTCTGTGGTGGCGACGCGAACCAGATCCTGCTTGCCGTCAGTCAGACACCCGACGCTCTGGGAGGCTGGTGGCTGTATTCCTTCCCCGGTTACTCGACGTATGACACAGCCATGGCTTGCTTCAACGGCGAGACCCACCTGACACCGACCAGCGTGCACACCCAGATCGGGTACAACCGGGACGGTGTCTTCATCACCTTCGTGCAGAACTGCCCACTGTGTGAGGTCAGCCAGGCCACGGGTGCAGTGCTGTATGCCCTGCCAAAGTGGGCGGTGTACAGTGGGACCACGCAGGCTGTTGTTGGCCCCGTCTATACAGGTGAGGCGGAAGAGCACACAGCATGCGGCCGCTGACTGAAGAGGTTGTACGCGGCAGCTTCTGCACCACTGCGAGTTGCATGGTCGCATGCGGCCTCTGCGTGGCTCTGTCCTCCTTGGCATCAGTAATCGTATCAGGGCAGCTTTGCCATACCGCTGTTTCACACATGCAGCAGCTGCTGACGCAATCACCTACACAGTTGCACTGCAAGGTAGGGTACCATGTGTTGGCTGTTGATCGGCAACAGCCAACCATGCCGCATACTATGCGGCACTGTGTGAAACTGCAAGAGTGTATGGCCTGCTGGCAGCCCTGAAAAGGCACAACACCCACGACCCGGTGTTGTCTGTGTGCGCAGGTGTCGATGTGCTGCATGCAGTGGGTCAGTACAACGACCAAGACTTTGAGGCGTCATCATTCAGGCAGCTGCAGCCTGTGATGCCCCAACGGCCCATAGACGTGCAGGCAGACGTCATGTTCTTCGTCAACGATGTGCGTTGCTGCAGTAGAGACCCATGGCGCCCATGGTACTGTGCATATATCATGTGAACTAGCCTGCTTGCTGTAGTTGCGGCAGTGGCTGATGGGATGCCGACAGGGCAAAGCGTGTCTGCAGTGTTTGCATGCAGCAGTCGGCAGGGTGCAGGGCCGTCAAGTGGTGTGCTGATATCTGTCCAGCACCGCCAGCTGCTGACCAGGCCACTCATAACACACAAGCTCAGGCACCAACAAGTTTTGAGCAATTTCCCACTGGAGTGGCGCTAACTTCATATCATGCCGCTCTGCGTCTGTACCTTGCTTGCCTGTGTCTGTGTCTGTGTCTGTGCCTGCCAGCCCATCAGCACCTCCAGGCCGCAGCAGCGCACACAGCTCACGACCATCGCCCTCATCAACACAGGAAGCTTGTGGCAGTACACTTGCGAGGACGACCCTGCGCCAGTGCTGGTGGCAAGGGTCACTGGCCGCAGCGTCGACTGCAGCTTCAGCAGCAGCACGCACCTGCAGCAGCCGCAGGTGAAGGATTTGGGCGCAGCTGCCAGCAAGGACGAAGGCCAGTGCCCTACTCTGGATGCTGGGGCAACAAAGCCAGTCGGCTTCTGGAGTGGAGGGGTGAGTTGAGCCGCACCTTCTGAAAGGGCTTGTTTTCAAAAGTTAACCCCACCACGGCATGGTCCTGTCGCAAGGCTTGCTATGTCTCGCGAATTTGCCATGTCCCGCGTCCCTCTTGCACATGGGGCCCAACTTTTCATAGGCACACAGACAGAGCGTAATTTGGTGTCACATGATTGTTTCCTCTGAGTCCACAGCATCACCATGGGAGTCGAGGCAGCAGTATATGTAGAGCCCAGCAGTCGCCATCAAAGCAACTGAGCTGACTTTCCTACCTGACCATGCGGCACATCTACCTCATCATGCGGTAGGCATGGCCTGCACTGGCCCCATAGTAGCTGCAGGACCAGCTTCCGAAGTGGCACTGACTGTCCCCTTCTGTGCGTGTACGACTGGCCCAACTTTGCAGGCGGCACTGTTTGCCAACCAGATCTACCTAGTAGACCGTGGGCCAGACCTGATGTCAAAGGACAGCCCTGAAGACAGCAACATGTTCCCCACAGTGTACTGGGCCGTCCTGACTCCCTCATTCTGTGCGACAGGCACCTGTGCAGCGTTCATGGGCAAAGACTGGGCATACGATGAGGGGTGGGACTGGGGGTCTTGCTCTTGGCATGAGGACAGCGTACCCAAGAAGCAGCGCCACAAGTTCTTCCACCTGCGCCCACACGCCAAAGCACCACAGCACAAGGCCACGTGGACACCGGGGGAGGCCCTTGCAGCATTGCTCACCGGCAGAGTCACCGGGCGCAGCTTGCTGCAGGTGGCGCCAGCAGCACCCGAGGATGCCACAGCAGCAGGGAGTTCTCCGAAACAGCCAGCTGACCTCGCCAAAGTGTCGATTGCGGGGCTTGGTGGTGCACAAAAGGTCAAAGCCGGCGGCCCTGCAGCAGCCAAGGCAGCAGCCAAGGCAGCAGGAGCTATTGGAGGAGTGCCAAAGGCAGCGAGCGGCAAACCTGACGGCACACGGCACATAGCTGCAAGGCCGGCCCCAGGAGCTCGCCGCTCCCCGTTCTTCCCTGCTGCCCCACCCAGTAGCATGCAGCGCTTTGTGCAGCAGGGTGACGCGTCTGGGGGCTACTCGGGGTTACTCTACGACGTGGATTACGACCCAGCAGAGGACAATGCGTACGCAGAGCTGGATGCCGCTGACAGCAGCAGCTACGCAGGCTATAGTCCCGAGGGCTTTGCAGCTCAGCCAGGCGCGCAGTACAGCACTGGCAAGCCACTGCAGGCCTCACAAGGAGCCTGGGGGGCCAGGGAAAGACAGGCCCCAGACCCAGAGACGGCCCGCGTCAAGCCTGCCAAAGGAGCAAACCGTCTGCAGGGCAGTGTTGGTCAAGCTGTCAGGGGGCAGATGTCAGCACCAGCCCTCGGGCGGCCTCCCATAGCGATCGGGGCGCAGGGATCTGGATACAGCAGTGCAGGCCAGGATACATACGGCATGCAGGATGGGTCACCTGAGCCTTTGCCAGTTGAGTTGCTGGATGAGATCAAGGCAAACCCTGGGGCTGCATCAGCTCTCATGGGGCAGCAGCCTCAGCAGCCTCA
>QAXK01015217.1:0-11911 GCA_004335735.1 Chlorella sp. KRBP
CTTGCAGTGCAACAGTAGTATGAAATCGAAGGATTGCCACCATGGCAGGTCGCACTGGGCACAATTAGGAGGGCGACGTGCATGAGTTGATTCTTTGCAGCACCTGTACTGACTGCTAGCAGTCCAGCCTGCTTACAGCACCTACCTGTGAATGCATGGTGAGGAGTGCTTTGGTGCATTTACGTACTTGCTTGCTTATGGTGCAGGTGCCGTGTATCTTGTTGAGCGAGGCAACTGCTCGTTTGTGGACAAGCATCAAGCTGTGCTGGATGCTGGTGGCAGTGGCATGGTGCTGTATGATGATATACCTGGTAAGTGGTGGGCTGTCGCGATGCTTCTACCATGTGCATCAACATACACAGGCTGCTTTAGGCAGTGCAACAGCATATAGCAGCCTGCCAACAGCACCGCAGCATCAGCACCGGTACCCTGCTGCACTTCCTACTTGATTGATGTCCTGCTGCCTGTTGCAAAGTCAACACTCAACAATGTATTGCTGCTGCTTGGTGACTCGCCACCTGCTGCAGGTTGCATCAGCATGGGGGGTGCCATCAACGGTACAGGCAATGGCACCAGCCCAGAGTCACAACCACAGCAGCGCAATGCATCAATGCCGCCTGGCATCAGCATACCTCGTGCTGACGGCACCCAGCTGCTAGCCGACCTGCACTCTGGTGCTGATCTGACAATCCAGTGGCAGCTGCTTGATGTTCCGCCGTTGGACGCGAGCGCAATCCTGCTGTGGCTCATGGCTGTTGCGACTGTTGTTGTGGGGTCCCTGTGGTGTGGTGTGGACTATGCCTTGGAGCTTAAGGGTGCAGGGCTCGTGTCAAACCCAGAGGATGGCCGTCATGGCAGCAGTGGCGTCGGCAGTCATGAGGGTGGTGGTGGCATGGAAATCCTGGAGATCACCATGAAGGGTGCTGTCGGCTTTGTCGCTGTCAGCAGCGCCATGCTGCTGTTGCTGTACTTCTTCCTGAACGATGTCTTCTTCTACATAATCCTTGTCGGCTTTGCTGTTGCTGGGGCCCAGGCCCTGGGCGTGATGTTGCTGCCCGCGCTGTGCGCGGCCTTGCCCCGACTTGCAGGCAAGGTTGTCACCTTGCCCTGGGGCTGGGGTGATTTTGGTCTGTTGGAGCTGTTGTTGGCGCCCGTGGCTCTTGCGACCGCCGTGGTCTGGGCTGTGTTTAGGAACGCTAGCTGGAGTTGGGTGCTCCAGGACGTGCTGGGCATTGCGATCATGCTGCTGGTGCTGCGCACGCTGCGGCTGCCCAACCTGCGTGTCGCGTGCGTGCTGCTGCCACTGTGCTTCTTCTACGACGTGTTCTGGGTGTTCCTGCAGCCCATGCTGACCGAGGACGGCACCAGCGTCATGGTGGAGGTAGCAGGGGGTGGTGGCTCGCATGAGTTCCTGCCGATGCTGCTGCGCGTGCCGCGTCTGTCTGGCCCACCCATCATCCGCGGCGCCTACAGCCTGCTCGGTTTTGGTGACGTGATCCTGCCGGGGCTGCTGGTTGCGCTGATGCGGCGCGTCGACATCATGATGGCGGCATCTGAGGCGGCAGCAGCGCCCCGGAAAGGCGGCTGCTGCAGGCATGGCGGCTACTTTGTGCCCACTGTCATGGGCTATGGTGCTGGGCTGCTGCTCACGTATGTGGCCCTCATGCTCAGCTGGTTTGGGGACCAAGGCCAGCCGGTGAGTGCACAGCAACGCGCTGAGTGACTGGGAGTATGCATGGCCAAGGCTCGGGATTGAGAGAGATGTCGTCTTAAACCATCAGGACAGGATGTTAGCATCACAAGTTGCATGTCCCCCAGGGTGGCCTGAGATTGTTGAGGGACGCCAATGCCCTTCTCTGCGGCCCTGTTGCCTGCTCATGTTGTTCCTTGCTGCGCGCTCACACACCTCGTCCTGCTGCGCTTCCTGCATTGCTTGCCCTGTCCTGCTGCTGCTGCTGCTGCTGCTGCTGCTGTTGTTTTCATCCCACAGGCCCTGCTGTATCTGGTGCCCTGCACCCTGGGTGTGGTCTTGCTGCTGGCGCTCTCACGGGGTGAGCTGCACCTGCTGCTGGATGCCTCACTTGATTTCTCACTGGATGACTCCCTGGAGGTTGACGCAACAGACCGTGATGGCGGGCCAGATGGTCTGCTGGATGGGCCCGGGGAACAGCAGGTGGCATTGCTGGCAGGACAGCAGGGCAACCACAGCAGCAGTGGTGGCGGCAGCTCAGAGGGCAGCGCACAACTGCAGCAGCAACAGCAGAGGGTCATTCCTGCTCGGGGCTGAGAGCTGCATGTGTCAACGACATCCAGCAACAGCAGCCTCAGCTTTTGCAGGGGTTCATGCTGGGACTTGTCACAGTATTGGGCAAGTGGCTTGCATGGCATAGTGGTGTGCCAGGACATGGCACCATTGCAGTTTGGCTCACTTGTTGTATATGTGCTGGATGGTGCATGAACAGCCGTGACCTGTGGCTGTTCACTTGTTCACGTTCCTGCGCAATTCACCAGCAGAATATGTATCTGCTACTTTGCACAGTACAGTTTGTAGATCACTCCAGCAGCAGTTGTGTAGTTCAGGTTCCAAGTTCCAGGTTGTACAATAGTTGGCTATACACAGGTTGGCTTACACCAGCACTAGCAGCTAGTGCATGGGTCCCCCAGGGCC
The DNA here is from genome assembly GCA_004335735.1 of Chlorella sp. KRBP. Lineage (NCBI taxonomy): Eukaryota > Viridiplantae > Chlorophyta > Trebouxiophyceae > Chlorellales > Chlorellaceae > Chlorella > Chlorella sp. KRBP. The sequence continues at coordinate 2,669 of QAXK01015217.1, forward strand.
TGCCTGCTTTGTTGTTGCAGGGTCTAGCGTGTTTGTGTACACATTAGCTTGCGCATGATGAGGCCATATGACCCTGAGTGATGGGTGTTGCAGGTTTGCCCTGTAACAGCGGCAACACACTGTTGAAGCACCCAAAATGATGTGCATTGATATGACTTGTATCATATGAGGCTTCCTGATATGTTCTGCTTCTAACGTGGCGGTCTGCACAGTAGTAGTAGTAGTAACCAGTCAGCTGTACAGGCCACTCATTGTTTACTACCAGTGGCCTGGTTGCTTCGCATGAACAATCCAGCCTTGGCCTTTGCGTGTTATGGCACACATCACAGGACACCTTCTGGTTACAGCTCAATGCAGCAAAGTACACACACACACACACACACACACACTTGCCCCCAACAATCACATGCCTGCTCGAAGTGCAGTGCACATGGCCACACATAGCGCCACTGACAGATGTACAGCAACCCCTATCATTGTGCATCGGCTGTGCATTGGTGTGCACAAGCTATGCAGCCACATCAAATGCAGCTTCAGCAGTCCTCCATGCACAAATTGCGCATCCAACACAAATTCCAGCCAGACAGTGCAGATCAACTGTGCTCCATGGGCACAATTGCATCAGATGCAGGCGGAATTTTGCTCATCAACAACCTCTGGCAGCTCCATCGCCAGTGCTTGGTGTGGCATGCATGCTACACAGGTGACCACCAAGGATCCTTGTCATCCGAGCCTCAAGTCAAATCCACATCCAGTGTATCAGTATGATCCGAGCAAGGAAGAGATCACCAATCAACCCATAGACAGCACCCAGAGTTTGCTAGGCCCTGTGCCGCAAACGCTAGCACCCCTCAACAACTGGCTTTGTTGATCAATCCATTGCAATTCAGTGCTACAGCCCATACTTCAGCCAGCATCAGGGCCTCGTCACCATCAAGTCCCCAATGCCGCTACCGTTGCCGCTGCTGCTGCATGCTTGCCCAGCGCAGCCAGGGCCCTGTAGCGCCTGTGTCCCACACCCACAGCGCCTCCAGCAGGGCTGTCAGCGCAGGCCGCTCGCCAGCTAACAGTGCGGCCATGTGCTGCTGCAGCAGCGGCCTGCGGGGCAAGCGCAGCATGACCAGGTCATATGATGGAACGATGTGCAGCTCATGCTCCCATCCGTACAGCACCAGGGCATCACTGGCTGGCTGTGGTGTCACAGAGTGTCAGTTGACTGTAAGAAAGGGCCACACGAACCGCTGCAGGCCTGCAGGCATCAACCTCCAACGTACTCACTTGCATTGCAGCCCTGGGAGGTGCTGCAGCACATCCAGCACGGCCTGTATGTTGCTGGACCTGGCAGCAGCAGTGACCGGCCGCTCCTGGATCGCTGTTGCTGGTGCCGCACCCAGTGCTGCTGCCACCTCAGCCAGCAGCACACCAGAGAACAGCTCGCTGGCGAGGCAGCTGAGGTGGGGTGTGTCGGTCAAGCTGATGATGTCCAGTGCCGCCAGCCACTGCAGGAGCTGCTGCTCAAGCCTGCAGCAGCGCGCACCAGCCAAGACAGCAGCAGCAACAGCAGCTCAAGAGTTGTGTGGCGCATGCCGCAAGGGCAGCTTGCTGTGAGGATGGAGGATGGAACCGGGGCTGATGTAGGGTTGTTATAGGGTTGACATAGGGTTGTTATAGGGTTGACATAGGGATGTTATAGGGTTGACATAGGGTTGATATAGGGTTTGACGCAGGGTTGAGAAAAGCTTGATATAGGGTAGAAATAGGGTTTATATGGGGTCAATCTAGGCTTGATATGGTATCAAAAGAGGGTGAATCCAGGTTTGTCATGAGCAAGATGCAAGGTGTGATATAGGGAAGGTAATATATGAGTGTTTCTGGGTGCCTGTATGCACTGATGGTGCTGTAAGACACTGCAGGAGCTGCTGCCAAAGCGTCCCGCGGCAAGCACCAGCCAGGTCATTGGAACACATGACGATGAATCCCTGTCCCTGGCATCACAAGCCCTCTCACTGTACTCACCCTTGGAGCTCGCCCGCTGAGTACGGCAGCAGGAAGCTGCGCCAGCTCGGGCCCTGCAGCGGCTGAACCACAACGCAGCCATTGCTGCTGCTGCCGCCGCTACTATTGGGGCAGGTAGGCACTGCAAGCCCCAGCTTGCCCCCGCTGGCCTTCACTGCTTCAGCAGCAGACCCCTTCACAGAGTGCTGGGGGTTGACTGCATGAGCTGTGCCTGTGGAGCCACTGCTGCGAGGACCATGCTGCTGCTGCTGTTGTGCTGTGCCCCCAAGCTGCCCCTGCCTAGCCCTACCAGAGGTGCCAGCATCAGCAGCATGAGCAGGAGGCTTGGCACGAGGGCTGCTCAAGCTGCTGCTGAGCACGATAGGGAACGCCTGCTGCAAGGCGTAGGGCAGCCCCCACATGCAGCTGGTGTCGCCCACTAGCACCAACTCCAGCAGCTGCAGTACAGCATGCTCCAGCACAGTCCCTGCAAGCAGCTGACAGGTCCAACAGCCACAGCAGCAGCTGCTGGCGGGGTCGCACAGCACAGGCGCAGCTCGATCTACGTGTGTGCTGTCCTGTGAACCAGCACCCCGCATCGCGGCCATGCTGCTGTGCAACCCTCCAGGTCCCATTGCCACTGCCACAAAGCACCTGCAGCTGTTGCTGCCGTCGAGGGCCATCCCACAGCAGCTGTCTGCTGCCCTGCTGCCTGTGTAGCTGCGGTTAGGGCTGATGCTGCGGCTCCTGAGGCCGCCCCTGACCGGACTCCTGCTGCTGCTGCTGCTGTGGCACCTGCTCCGGACTGGGCTGCCACCCACAGACGGTTTGAGGCCTGGGCAAGGATCCAGACATAAGCCCTGCACAGCAAAACCTGCCCGCAAAACCCCTGGGTCGCGCGCTGCTGTATGAGCCTCCGCCTGATCACGCCTCGCTGCTGCGGCAGCTGCAGCAGCGGCGAAGGCTGGACTGACGAGACCCAGCGCTGCTGCTGCCGCCAGCAAGTTGTTGCGAGCGTCTGAGAGCGTTGTAACTGGCTGGCAGATGCCTTGTAGGGGCTGCTGTGTGACAGCAGCTGCGATGCCGGCCAGCAGGAGCCCGTTGCGCAGGGGGTTGCTCAGCAGCGGTGCTGAGAGCTCCTCAGGCAGGAGGTCCAGCCGCAGCCTGCTCAGCCAGCTGCTGATGTCCTGCAAGTGCAGAAGTGACTGGCTTGATATCACTGACAGTGCGTCTGAGGGCAGCTTACGAAAAGGGTTTGGTCAATCAGAGTACTCAGAACACAACAGACCTTGGTTTCAGCTATTCTGAGAGACGTAATGAACGGCTTGCACAGGGTCAACAAGACTCCACGCCCTGCGGACTTGTGAGTCAGTGCATTATGTTCGATAGCGAGTCACCGTGTGGCTACAGCATGCACAGCCCCTTACGCACCTCCTGCTGCCATCCCCTGGCACCAAACCCAGCCAGAGCAGCCTTGACAGCTGCGATTGCTGCCACTGATCCTGCTGCAGCGCTGCCAGGCTTGGCGGGCCTGCCATGCTGCCGCTCAGGGGAGCCTGCTGATGGCCGCTGGATGCGACCGGATGCTGGGCTCACGCTGCGCCCACCAGTGCGAGCGCTGCTGTGCTGCTTTGTCAGGCTGCTGTGCTCCGCTGGTTGCAGACGCGGCCCGTGTTGAAGCCGTGGCTCCTTCTGCTGCGGCTGTGGCTGCTGTTGCCTGCTCGATGGTGTGCGTGCTGGCTGGGGCTGCTGTTGGGCAAGCGGCTGCTGCCTGCTGCTTGCTGGTGTGTGAGCTGCCTGTGGGGCTGGGCTACACGGCCTAGAGCCCTTGCGCAGGGACAGGCCATGGGACCTCTGGCTGGCGAAGGAGTCCTGCTGCTGCAGCACACTAGTGTACTTGCTGTGCTGGTGGTGCTGCCCTGCGGCCGTTGCTCCTGCTGCCGGCTGTGCAGGTGTTGCACCTTGGCCCAAGCTGCTGCTGCCGCTGCTGCAGACCGCCCTGGCACTGGGCCGCTGCTGCTGCTGCGCAGGTGCCCGGGGCTGCTGAAGCTTCACTGCGGCGCGGTCCTTGTTGCTTCTGCTGTCACCAGCAGCTGTGCCCTGAGGCTGCTGAGTGTGACCGTCCCTGCCATGTATGCCATCTGTGTCGCAGCTTGGCTGCTGTGCTGCTGGGTGCTCAAAGCGTGACAGCTCTGCTGCTGCCTTTGCCCTGGCCGTGCTGAAGGTGTAGCCTTGGGACCTGGGCAGGTCAAACATGCTGCTGCACTTCTGCTGCGCAGCAGCCTGCTTGGCAGCAGCAGCAGCAGCTGCAGCCGCGTTAGGATCGGGTTGTGCTCCAACGGCCATCACCACCACAGGGGCTGGGGGTGGAGGCAGCTGCAGTGTGTGCTTTGCCTGCTGCTGGGACTTGGAGGCGCGACCCACACCAGCTGTGTCACCAGCATCTGTGTGCATTGCTGCGTGCATGAGAGCGCTGTCTTCAGGCTGTATCTGCCGGCCTGCCTTGAGTGACCTCCTGCTTGCGCTGCTGCGATCAACGCCGGAGTCACTGACAGCAGCATTGGCGGAAGCGGATGTACAGCTGCTGGCTGCTTTGGGGGCGGCATGCAGTTCAGGCTCCTGCAGCTGTTGCTGCTGCCGCAGCTGCTGCCGCTGCATGCTGAGCTGCTGCAGCCTCTCTCTCTGCCGAGAGGCCAGCACGGCGGCACCAGAGGCTCTGCTGGGTGCATGCACCACGTCAGCAGGCAGAATTGGTTTGCTGTGCACCTGCTGGTCGTGCACCGCGATCTGAGGTGGCTGCTGCCGCTGTTTTTGCGCAGCGAGATGCCCTGTGGCAGCATCGCCCGCCTGCTGTGCTGGCCTACTGCGCAGTGCACAAGTCACATGCCGGGCTGATGCACCCTGCTGCTTCGGCTGCTGCTGGCCCCCGTGGTTGCTGCTGTGGTCATCAGGACCAACCCGGCCCCCTTCATCTGCATGCCCTACCAACTGGGGCACACCCCTGCCAGCTGCTGGTCCTGATACCCGTGTTGTGACACCCTTCCTCCTCTGCTGCTGCTGTTGTCCATCATGTCTGATGCCGTGTTCATCTGGACCAGCCTGGCCCGCGCCTGCCTTTACCAGCTCGGGCGTGTGCCTGCCAGCCGCTGGCACTGAACACAAAGTGTCCTGCAGGTGTGCAGGGTCTCCAGCATGGCGTTCACGCGTACGCACATGATGGCAGGGCTTGTGTTCATGCAGGTCCTTGCTGTTGCCCTGCACGTCGTCCTGCTGCCCAGCGCTACTGAAGTCCTTTGGGGTTGACACGTCTGACGTGGCCGGCAGAATGTGCTTGGCGGCAGGTTGCTCTGGTGCCTTCTTCGGTTGTACGCCAGCGCCAACTGCTGTGCCGGCGCCAGGCGCTGCAGCTGGTGCAGTTTGTGATGCCAGCTGTGCATGCCTGGCAGCTACGATGGCTGCAGCTGCAGCCACCTTTGCTGGCTTGCTGTTGGGCTGTGACAGGCTCGTGCCGGCTGACTGCTGCCTAGCCCGACTCATGCCACTGCCACTTGGCAACCTTCGCCCTTGGGCACTCCCTGTGTTTGTGGCTGGTACACTGCTGTGTGCATAGCTGCGAGTGGACCGGCTGCCCACCACCACGCTGCCGGGCCTTGCCCTACCTGAGTGCTGGTTAGCAGGCTGCTTCAGTGGCACCTCTGGTGGCTGAGCCAGGCTGTCTGCTGCAGCATCAGCTGCTGCCAGCAGCTGCTGGATCCTGTCTTGCCAGGCGCCAGGCAGCTGTGGGGGTGAGCTGCATGCTGCTGCTGCATCAGCCCCTGCGTCACCTCCCCCGGCCTCATCAACCCCCAGGCATGCTGGTCCAGCATCTGCACCACTGTCGGCCTCATTGCTGCTGCTGGCCGGCAGACCATCAGTCTGTGCTGCTGCCAGCAAAGCCGAAGTCCTACTGGCAACCTGTTGCCTCAACTGACCACCAGCACTGCTGATGCTGCTGAAGACAACCGGGGCTTCAACACCAACACCCTGTTGCTGCTGAGAGCCATGCAAAGCTACGTCTGGGGCTGGCAGCTGCAGGTGAGGTGCATCCTCCTGGCTGTCTGTGTCCCCAGTTGGCTTGCTGCTGCCGCCGCTGCAGGCGAGGTGGCGCACGTAGCTGCTGAAGGCACTGCTGCTCTGCAGGACCTCCCTCACCCACTTCACTGAGGGGCTCTCGGGCCGTGCTGATGCAGAGGGGCCCTCAGTATCAGCACAGCTTGATGCCATTGTCGCTGCTGTTGCAGCAGCAGTGGCAGCACCAGGATGATGGCCTGCACCGTGCCCTGGTACATCTATGCTCTGCTGTACCCCAGCAGCCTCATCAACAGCACCTACTGTTGCTCCCTCCGGCTGCTGCCAGACCTGCGGGCCCTGTTCAGTGCCAGCAGCCGCTGCAGAGACGCCTGCGAGCTCCTCCTGCTGCTGCTGCTCCTGCACAGGGCCGTACTGAGCCTGCAGGAGTTGCTCTTGCTGCTGCTCAACCAGCAGCAGGCCAGAGACAGCTTGCAGGTGTGGCGGTGCTGCTATGCCTTGGTCTGGATGCTGCTCCGGCTGCAAATGCCCATGGTCTGCTTGCTGGTGTGCTGGTGTGTCCTGCTGTTCAAGGTGCTGCTGCAGCAGCTGCACGCGCTGCAGCGCTTGCTGCATGGCAGCTTCAGCGGCAGACAGGTTGTCCTCGGCTGCTGCCTGCTCACTGCTGCCTGACCTGATAGAAGCAGCAGACTGAGAGTCATCAGCACTAGGACTGCCTGAGCCACCCATGCTGTGTGTCGGCGATGGCTGAGCTTCCCCAGCAGCACACAGATTGCCCACAGGGCTTGGATCATACTCCCATGTCTGGATGGCCTCCCCATCCGGCCATACCTGCACTGCACCTTCTGCTGCGTGCCCTACACCCTGCTGGCCTGCTGCAGGGGCCACTGCGTGCAGCTGTGCTCCTGCTGTCCAGCCATAACCGTTACCCTGGTGTGCTGTGTGCTCAACAGATGCGGCAGCCGCATCACCAGAGGCCATGCAACCCTCAGCAGCAGTGAGCCCTGGGGCCAGACCAGTATATGCCAGGTCTAGGCCTGCAGGCTGGTTGGACTTGCGCCTGTTGCGCAGCTTCTGCATGAGGTGCTGGATGCGGCTTGCACTCTGGGCATCCTGCAGTGATGCATCCTGCTGGTCCTGCTCTGCAGCAGCCTGTGGGGTCATTGTGAACTCGGCTTGCTGGCCACTCTGATCTGGGGACCATTGGTCACTCTGCTGCCGGCCCTGCGGTGATCCTGTACCCTGAGGCGACCCTGTGTCTGCTGACACACACTGCTGCAGGTGCTGCTCGACCGCAGGCCGGCATGCCGAGCCATCTGCTGTGCTGGTGCGGTTCTGCAGCAGCTGATCCCCAAGCGACTGCTGCTGCTGCTGCTGCTGTGCATACTGCTGTGGGGACAGCTCAGCTGCTGCGTCGGCACAGCCATAGTCCTCCTGCTGCTGCAGCTGCAATTGCGTTGGGTTGTGCTGCTTCCAAGCAAGCTGCGACACCACCTGCCAACTCGTTGGCACTTGGTGCCACTCCTGTGTGTGAAGCAGGGGCTCTGCTGACGTGCTCAGGCTCTGCAGCTGCTCTTCTGAGCTCTCGCCACTAGGAGGGCAACCTGCAGAGGTGCCAGAGGCACTGAACGAGTGCTCAGTGCTGACTCGGACGCATCCCTGTGTCGAGTAACCCACTGCTGCATCCCTGCACGTGTTACTGCTGGCAGCAACCTGTGGAGTGCTGGCAGTTGAGTGACCCTGCTGCTGCTGCTGACCAGCACCAGCAGCAAGGCAGAACTCTGCATCAAAGCTGCCACACAGCACCCTGCGGGGTGTCTCAGGAGAGGCCAGGCCACCAGGCATATCACCCCGAACAGCAGTGGTCGCATCAAGTGGCGCTGCAGGGCTGCTGCCTGCCCGCACACTGCTGCTGTTGCTGCTGCTGTATGGGAGGTACTTGCAGAGATTGGCAGCAGCCTCCGCTGAGTCCTGCTGCACCACTGCAGACCCATCTGTTGCTGCTTGCGCCGCCAAAGGGACAGGAGCCTCAAAAGACACAGCAGTAGCACCCACTGCTGCAGTGCCAGTGGCTGTAGCATCAGCGGCAGCAGCAGCGGCACACTCTGCTGTGTTGCTGGTGGCGGCTGCCCCAAAGGGATGGCTGATAGCCTCCCGTGCTGACGCATGTGCAACAGTAGACAACGATTCTGCATGGCAATCACTCATCTGTGCTGCACCAGCCAGAGCGACACCCTCTGCTGCCGCTGCTGCTCTGGAAGCCACGCCATCTGCTGCTGCCGCTGCTGCTGCTGCTCCCAGGTCAGCCGTAGATGGCTCCACCCAGTACAAGGGATTAGTCATCACACTGGAGCGGAACAGGGACGGGACGCTGTCCTCCGCTGCACCCATGCTGGCAGGCCTCGCGACACCCAGGGTCCCACAGTCACCACCTGCATCGTCACTCCCAGCTGCACATGCTGCGGCGGGAGCGTCGTTGAAGTCATCTGGCTGCGGCTCGTAGCACCAGCCAGATGGTGACGGGGTCAGGCCTGGGCTGCCTGCTGTGTGCAGTGTACTGCTTGCATTGTGTACCGGCTGGGCAGCATCTGGGCATGGCTCAAGGTTCTGCTGTGGTGGACGCAGCAGCAGCTGCTCAACCCTGTTGCTCCAGGAGCCGTAGCTGAGTGCGGTCGCCGGCTGCTGCTGCTGATGATGTTGCTGTGCGTCCCGCCCCCGCTGTGTCTCCTGCTGCTGTTGCGCACCAGGTCCAGTCTGTTCGTGCATGCGTCCATCGGCCTGCTTCACGTCCTGCACTGCCGGCACTGACATGTTGGGCGCTGCACGCAGCTCATTCACAGCCCCCTCCACCACTACAGCTGTTGGGGCTTCAGCCGCTGGGCCACATTGTGCAGGCTCTGGCAACAGCACAGCATCACCTGTGCTCACAGCTGGAACGGCTGGTCCCGCTGCAATAGCTGCTGCTGCTGCTGCCGGTGCCTGTGGCGCGGATCCGTGTGCAGGGCTGCGCCTGCAGGTGCCAGCTGCAACAGCGTTGCAGACCAGGCTCTCCCCTGACTCATCCGCTGGTGAACGCTGCAAGCGACTCACTGCCTCAGCTGAAGCGGCTGTGGCATTGGGCTCAGTGTCGTTGGCCTCCTGCTGCTGCTGCTCAGCTGCTGCATGGTGCTGCTGCTGCCG
>QAXK01015259.1:0-11931 GCA_004335735.1 Chlorella sp. KRBP
CTGCTTCCAGCTGTGGATAGCTCACCCCCACCCCACCCCTCCGCGTCCCTCTCAAGCAATAGACTAACATTGACATGGATTACGCTTGTGACCAATAAACATGGGTGTGTGAACCCGCAATAGGCTTCTGACTGTTCAACTGACAGTCCGCTACCATGACATCAAGGTCACAGCAGAGACCGCAGGCCGTTTCCCAAGTGGTGCTGGCATGTTTGATTGCAGCCTTCTGTTTGGACATCACAGCAGCACTCATCACATCGGACCTATCAGGCAGGCAATGGACGCTGAAGAACAGCAACAGGTCACTTGCACTGTCGACCACATTGCCGGCATATCCCCTAGAAGTTCTGCGAGCCAACAACGTCATCAAGTCTGACCCTCTGTACAGGTGAATCAAGGCTGCTCGTAAATGGAAGGCAGGCCTGAGGAAATGGTCAGCACACTGGCAATTTTGATGGGTACTGTGCAGCTGTCCAGACTTCAATGTCTGCAATTTACCTGGAGCAGGTCGAACAGAAACTTTCGTGACCTGGTTTTTGCAGTAACGATCACTCCGTAGGGGGCCAGTTTAGCAGCGTGCACACTATCACAGCAGCACAGCTCAAAGCAACAACCTTGCCTACTTGGTTCGCACTCGGCATTCCAGGAAGAGCTTGTGTCTTGCATGCTCTGCTGTGCTGCAGCTATGGCGAGAGCCTGTACAGATGGGCTGCAGACGAGACCTGGACCTTCAGCACCACCTTTGACAGCAGTGACAATCAGGTAGCGTCTGCAGTGGCCAGTCGAGCTGTGCAGCTACGCTTCTATGGCCTGGACACCTTCGCAACTGTGCAGCTGAATGGGAAGGAAGTGCTGGCAGCAAACAACTTCCACAGGTGAACACGTCTGCTTGATGCAGACAAACTCTGTAGCTGTTGTTTGTGGCTGTGGGCGGGCTCAGAGCAACCCGGTCGAACCCCCCTGCAGTTGTGTAGTACCTATCTGACTGCACTTGTGACACGCTGTATTGGAGCCAGGTGCAGCAGCTGTATGTGTGCACGCCCACCAAACTAGCTGAGTCATATGTGAGAAGGGTGGATGTAACCAGCATGGCACAAGCAGTGGCCGTCAACTTGATGGGGCCGCTTGTAAGAAGAGTGCACCTGTCTTGATGTGTTCTGGTGCTACTGGTGACAACAAAGCCACCATGGCGTTCTTGCATATGCTCTATGCATGCTGTGGCTGCTGCACTGCTGCAGGCGGTGGTTTGTGCCAGTGAAGCAGTACCTGGTCCAGGGCTTGAACACCCTCAGCATCACCATCAGGCCTGCAACAGCAGAGAGTGTGGCCCTCAGGTATGCCTGGCTGCGTGCCTGCCTTGCCGTCAAGCACCAACAGCTCTGTCATTGCTCTATAATAGAGCATCACCAGTGGCAGAAACACAGTGAAAGGAACCCTGAGCCTGCGGCTTTGCGAAAAGCCCTACCAGCAGCTTGCTCTGCAACCGGTGGAATGAAAACCATTCTGTAAAGTAAGCTGGCAGCTGGCAGCAGAACCAGTCAGCTGCTTTGCTCAGGCAAGGCCAACCCTCTCTTGCTGCCATTCCTACATTGGAACGCACCTGCACACCCGTCGCAGGAACACCTATGGCAGTGACTGGCCTCTGTGGGCGGCTGACAAGAGTGTGGGCGTGTTCAACATGGCTCGCAAGCCTCACTCAGACTTTGGTTGGGATGTGAGCAAGCACAGCGGCTGGTGGGGCTGAATGTCGGATGCACTGTCCGTTGCAATGATGCCAACACAAGCAGCTTGCACTACCTGCATGTGTGCCGCACCATATGCTGTGCACAGGTGTACTTCAGACCCAAGGCCTTAGAAATCATGTGTAGCATGGCAGCAGGGGGCCAACATGCCAACTCACAGGGCATGTGCGGCGCTGTGCCGGATTCATGCATGCTGCAACAGTCTCGCCGCCTCATTGCGGCTGCCTTGATTGTCGTTGCAGTGGGGCCCTGCCTTCTCACCATCAGGCATACATGGAGGTGTGGAGCTTGCTGGCTATAACAATGCCTTCATACAAGGTGAGGACACACTCCTGCGCACAGCTTCTAAGCTGCAGCTGCAGGGGCGTCACTGACGCGGCGCTAGGGTAGTGTGTGTATTCCGGTGTGTTGCACAGCTGCTGCATGTCACAGGCAGCACAAGTACCCACATGCCGTCAGCGACTTGCGAAGCCAGTAGGACACAGAAGACATTTTTCTTGCTGGTTATGTTGCAGTTGTTTGATGGTTGGCCCACACCTCATGCGTTGATGGCTTTTGGAGGTCCAGGTACAGCACATGCTCACCTGTGCACAGCAGCAACAACTTCACCATTGCCTATTGCCATTGCTGCTGCCGCGCCCGCCTGTGCATGCAGCGTCCTCCATGACACAGAAGAAAGTCGACAGCACATTCCAGGTCACTGTGGTATTGGACATGCAGGTAAGCAGGGCGTGATGTGCAGGTACTTAGCACATGCACTCAGCACATGCACTCGACCACACCTTGGTGTGCCCCGTCATTGCATGGATAATCCCTACCTGCTTGGCGACATACACCGAGAAGCAAGGTCCCCACACTTCCCTTTGCCGCCTTGACGAACAGCCTCACATCCCCACAAACTCAGCCCCGAGGTGTTGGGCCAACACCTGCAGCCACAGCACTACAGCGACGATGCATGGTGTTTGCCCCTGCCGTTGGCCTGATCACCATGCGCCACGCGCCACACCGTATGCCTGCAGGTCCCAGCTGCCGAGTCAGGCACAGCCGTTGCTTCGTTTGACTCCCTAGGCATCTCTGTGAGCCAGCCTGTGAGCTTCTCTGACCCGGGCTTGAAGCAAGTGTCGCTGCAGCTGAGTGTCCCTGAGTCAGCCGTCACGCGTTGGTGGCCTGTGGGCTTTGGGACACAGCAGCTGTACACCCTCAAGGTCACCTACACCCCAAGCGCACCCAGCATCACGTGCTATGCCAACAATGCGTCCCAAGGCCTGTCGGCTGGAGAGGTTGCAGCAGCAGGTGCAGCTGAGCTGGATGCGGGCTTGGATAAAAATCGCAGGGATGACCTCCAAGCTGCAAGAAGCTGCATCATGGCCGCGCAGAGCGTCCTGACACGCCGTGTGGGCTTCCGGTGAGCCGGGCAGCTCTTGAGCAGCGACCAGCACACTTACTGCAGATCAAGCAGCTTGTCATGCTGAGCAGTCCGTGCCTCAGTGTCCTGCCTGCAACCTGGTGTGCCACGATGCTGTACACAGTGTCGACCACAATATGTGTTCAAAAGCAGTGAGCATTACAAGTGCTGCAGCTTGCCTTTCCTTCCTCACTTGACCCTGTTGTTGCTGTGCAGGACGGTCGAGCTGGTCCGCCAAGCCCCCTCTGCGGCCGTCAAGGAACTGATGCCGCCTGGGGAGTCAGGATGGGGCTCATCTCCAGGCAATGGTGAGGGCACAGGCTGGCGTTTGTGACCCTGAATGTAACGCTGACAAAATGGCAGTCACATCGTATCAGTGTACACTGTGCAGCTGCTTGTGCCGGTCAGACGAACAGTGACGTGTGTTGTGAAAAGTGCTGCTGGGATTTGGCAATGGCGGCCATGACAGCGCCGTCAGCAGACACCGTCAGGTATCCAATTAAGCGCTGCTGACTTTGCACAATGGCCAAACATCACAATGCAGCAGCACCACCACCGCCACCCTGCACAAAAACATTCACACGTCCCGCCCCGCCCCTGCCCCTGCCCCTGCCCTTTCCTGCCAGGCGAGACCTTTTACGTCAACGTCAATGGCTTGCCCATCTTTGCCAAGGGCTCAAACATGGTGCCCCTGCGTGTGCTGCACTCAAGCATGACCAAGGCCATTATCGCAGACGTCATCCAGCATGCACTGGGCGCTAACATGAACATGATCCGCGTCTGGGGAGGCGGCCATTACCAGGTGATGGGGCTGTCAACTTTTTGAACTGAACTATGTTGCAGTACAAGCCGCAGTTGCAGCACGTGCAGCAGTTGACAGGTTCCGCAGCTGGGAGCCTGATCTGTCAGCTCAGCCGATACAAGCATTGGCAGTAGCTGGCAGTCCCTATAGCACAAATGTCGAGCTGCTGTGGTGCAGCAGGCTTGCGAAGTGCCAGCTTTGGCTCTTTGGCCACCGTCTGCATTGGTGGGGGGTTTATTTCAGGACAGCAACGTCTATTGGTGCCTACCGTAGTATCCAAAGGAATGCATGTTGTCTCAACATTCACTGTGAGTATGTGTCAGTAAGTTCGCTGGTATGTGTGCTTTGCTGTCTGCAGGTTGAGGACTTCTATGACTTGGCAGACCAGTACGGGCTCATGGTGTGGGTGGAGTCCAACTTTGCCTGTGCCCACTACCCGACTGCTCAAGAGTTCCTCGCCAACGTGGCAGCAGAGACAACTCAACAGGTGACTAGTATGGCAGTGGCCCGGCCCGTGCACCCGCAACACCTGGAGTGCAATCTCTGTGTTGCGACATCGCACGCAGGCTACAACCTGCCGTTCCTGCTGCCTCTGATACATGGCCAGTTGGTGTGTGGCCGGTTAGTGCCTGTCCTGCATTGGGTAATCAAGGCAGCTGGCAGGGCATCAAGTCTCAGGTTGTGTTTGCTGTTTGAAGGAGCTTCAGAAGGGCTGGGTGTGCTGTTGTGTGCAGGCACAAAGGCTCAGTTGGCACCCGTCCGTGGTGATGTGGTCCGGCAACAATGAGGTCGAGCAGTCGCTTGACTGGTTCCAGCAAACCCGCGACAACCGCCAGGTAAGCTAGCGACGGGGGATGCTGTACCACATGCACCAAACGCTTGGGCACAAATGGCAGCAGCTGATTAGGGGAGCCAAGTACCTTGTTGCGTAAGGCAAAGTTCCTGACAGAAGCAGTTGCTGTTCAGCGGCAGCACCCATGCGATGTCAACATTTTCATTTTCGTGATGCCTTGCAGTACTACAAGGACACCTACGTGGCCCTGTTTGTCAACACAATACGCCCCATTGTCAGGAAGGTGCGGCACTGCTTTCCGTCACCTTACTGGGTGGCATGTTGGCACTAGGCTTTCTCATCACCGAGTGTGTTGACAAACAGCTGCAGCCCTGCAAATACGTGTACCGCGTTGCTTTCAAGGTCACACCACTCACACATGAACCGGGTGTCAGGGCAGTTTGCAGCCTGCGAAGGGCTTACGCAGGTCATGCATGGGGTGCGTTGTTTTTGAGCTGCACAAGCCTGGATGCCTGATCTGTGGAGTGCCTGCCAGGGTACAGTGTAGCTTGTCAGCTAGCTGGCTATTGGGACTGCAAACTGGGGTGCTTGGCACTCTAATAGCTCTGAGTTGCATGGCCCTGGCTGCGGCTGCAGGTTGCACCGCACGTGCCATATGTTGATGGCAGCCCCAACAAGGGTGTGTATGTCGACAACGACCAGAGCTACTCCAAGCGCTGGGGGGATACCAATGATGCCAGCCGAGGGGACCTCCACTTCTACACAGTAAGCATGTCAAGTTGTGTGCTGACCATTGCTTGTTCACCCTGCCCTAGGCCACAAAAGAGCCCCAAGCAGCGGCTGCGCTGTGTGCGCTGTTGTGTGTTAGTGTTTGATTGCATTGCCGCAGAACTTCAGGAAGCCTGGTTGGAGTTTGCGTTGGGTTGGGAGGCACCGTTGCTGCTGGTGGTCTAGTCAGTGGCCTATCTATAGTTTGAGCTTGGCCGTCGGCAGGTTTTATCACTACGTGTGAGAGCTATTGGCTGTGAAATGTGTCGTTTGCATTCATGTGTGGGCCTGCCACTTGCTGATGTCTGGCTGTGGACGCAGTACAACTGCGACTGCAGGGATTGTGAGAACCCCAACTTCTACCCCAAGGCACGCTTCGTCTCAGAGTTTGGCGTGCAGTCCTACCCAACGTTTGACACGCTGGGACCAGCCCTGGGCAGTGCTGACAGCTACGTCAACAGCGGAAACATGTACTGGAGGCAGCGCAAGTTCACAGACGCGCCCTCCACTGTGTTTGACTGGGCAGGCCTCCACTTCAGGCTGGCTAGTGACTGTGAGTGGCTGCTGGGCCTTGTCTGGCTTGCGGGAATGCCACATGTCGACACAGCTGCGTCCCTGTCACAGCTCAAGCCTCCCACAATTCAATTTAGTTCATGACATCCATCAAGCGCACATTTCATGGCAAATTCGTTCAAAGGGACCCAGCTTTGGTCAGTGACCACCTGCAGTGCATTTCTAATCGACTCCGTGAGAACTCATGTGCCCGCATGTGCTGTAGGGAGTGCTGGAGACGAGGCCAACAAGAGGCGGCTGCTGCAGAGTTTCCTGTTCATCACCCAGATGCAGCAGGGCCGCTGCTACCAGTCAGCGCTCAGCTACTGGCGCCGGCTGCGTGCAAACCCCGAAGCACTCACAATGGGTGAGTCAGAAGCTTTCCAAAGGTGTCATGTTTGGTCGATGTGTTGCTATAAGCAGGGTCGAGGCAGCGCAAGGTCCGTGCTGTATGCTTCACACATGACACGTACTCTGCTGAGTACAGCACAACAAAGCAGGGCCAAAGAAGGGGATCACCACAGATTCTGCAGAATGAACACGGCTTGTGTTGTTCCATCTGTGCAGGGATCCTGTACTGGCAGCTGAATGATGTGGCGCCATTTGCCTCCTGGAGCGGCTTTGACTCTGGAGGTAAGGTGGCTTGCTGGGCCAGTAGTGGTGAATTTGTGTTGATCCAACGGCAGCAGTGCTGCAACATCCTGCAACCACAGGCCAGGTCCGGCATCCTCAGCATCGACTATGTGCAGTGTGCACCACAGGTCATGCAAAGTTGTCTGCTCAACACTACCGGCAACATGGCACTGCTACCATCACTGCCAGGGCTGTGTTGAGTCCAATGTGTGCTCACATGCAGCCGCTGTCAGACGTTTGATCAAATGCCGTGCCTGTTGTGCTTGGTGTTTGCTGTGCTGCAGGCCGTTGGAAGCCGCTGGGGTACTTTGTCCAGCGTACATTTGCTCCACTGGCAGTACATATGCTGGAGGCCTGGGGCAAGGTGGAGGTGTGGGGTGAGTCCACCGCTGATGCACGCACGCAGCGCGAGCGCTGCACAGACCTTGCTCTCCCTGGCCTTGTCTGTGCTGTGTACATGTCGCCATGTCAGCCACCACCAGCAACGAAGCAAAGGGTGTGCTCTGCAGTGCATCTGTCTCCTCGCACACACACGAGGTCTGGCAAGATCGAAGGAGGCATCCGTCGGCAGGCCTATATGCAGAATGTCACAAGCAATGCACCCAGCATCCAATGAGTTGTTCTGAGAGGGCCATGCTTGGTCTCGGCAGGCGGACACAGCTGACTGCCTGTGTGTTTCTTGTCCCACCTGGTGCGCAGTCCTGAACGACTCGCCCACACCACTGCAGTTCACCATCACCATCCGCCTCCTGTCCCTCAACAAGGCCTACCCCAATGCCGCAGCGCCAGCCTGTGCAGCAGACCTGAAGCCCGTCAAGGTCCTGGAGGTCAAGGCCCCACAGAACTTTGCAAAGTGGGTGTGGGCCATCGACGTAGGCGACCTCCTCAAGCTACAGCCGGGCTGCAGCCGCACTACATGCTATGTACACGCCAGCACAACAATTGGCCAGGCGGCAGCCACAGAGCAGGGCCAATCAGATCCAGCCGCCGCAGCAGCACCAACACCACCACAAAAGACAACAGCAGCTGATGTCAAGGTGTCCGTGGCAGAGCCAGATGCCCGTGTTGCGTTCTGGCCGGCAGAGGGTGTCTCAGCCCTGCAACACGAGAAGGCGGCAGCTGCCAGCCTACCACAGAGTACAGATCGGGCTGCCGCCGCCAAGTTGGGTCCAGGATTCGTGCCTGATGTGCAGCTGCTGCTGGCAGACCCGCGCAGTATCAACTTTTTGGACCCAAAGCTGCAGATCAGCACCCCAACAGCTACAGGTGAGCATTGCAGCTCCTGCCTGCGTCTTGAGGACAGGATATACGATGCGACATATGGTAAGCAGCTTGTGCTTGTACTATCCAGTGGCAACCGCTGTATGCCCTGTTTGGCCCCTACAAGGTCTGCCTGCGATCAATCACAAGTACTCAACCAGCGTGGCAAGCTCATCCTCTGCTCCTGCCTTGTAGTTCATGTCGTTGCATGTACTGCTTGTTTGCACTGCCTATGTTCCCTGCAGGCTCCAATGGTGGCCTTAGTGTGACGCTCACAGCCAGCACAGCAGCGAGCCACGTGCTGCTGACCTCACAGACACCTGGCTACTTCTCAGACAACGCCCTGATGGCCCTGCACCCCTGCCTCCCCCAGACCCTGACCTTCGTCCCCGCCAGCAGCCTGCAGCAGCAGCCAACACCCGCTACATTCTTGTCAGGCCTGCGGGTAGAGTCTCTGTACAACCATCAGTTTGGGTCTGCTGCTCGCGAGGTAGAGGCTGTGCAGCCACAGCCTCAAGGACCTGAGGGAGATACAAGGAAGCAGCTGCCTGTACAGGGCTCCTCAAGGGTGTTCCATGGAACACCCCTTGTCCCAATCAGCGCCAATAACAGCGTGGCTGGCGCCACAGCCGCACCTGCCCCTTCGGCTGCCTCATAGTTCAGATGTATGGACCCCTGCGGTGCCCAGTGCACCAGGGGGCAAGGTGGGTGTGTGGAGACTGTATACATCACACACGCTCTGCCCGATAACAACGCGAAGTGCCCGGCACTCCCGCGTCATCTCTGTCTTTCTCTCTCTCTAGACTTGTATGGCTCTTGGGCTGAACTCAGCATAAAAGCCAGCATCGATTGTATTTGCAGCACTCGAGCCACCTACCTCAGGGCTTTTATTGGCTGACGACCCAGCCAACGGCCCTGATGCTGGACCTTGACCGTCTATAAGGATGCGGATACCAGTGCGCCCTGAGAAAACCAGAGGTCGCTTGCTGAGGCGCGTTGCTTGGTGCACGCGGCACATACAAATGTGTATCTTGTTGCCTGGAACTGAGCCGTACGGCCAGGCTGGTGCTGATGCTGCGAGACTGTCATAGTTGTGCATTGCCGTCGTCACCGAATAGGTGATGCTGGACACCAACCGGCGTGGTGCATGCACTGGCAGCACATCCTTTTTTTGGTTTATGAGGGGAGGGGCTTAGGTGTTTGCAGGACTGTTGCCATGCCGCATGCCGCAAAGGCTTTGTTGTTGATGTTGTCCAAGACGTTGGCCGTCCTTTGTTGGTACAGGCCTACAGTGTGTCAGCTGCCATAGTGCAGTTTAGTAGTTGCAGACCAGGTGCCATACTTCGTTGCCGTTGTCCAAGGGGTCTGCATTTCTTTTTTGGCAGAGTCCTACCATCTCTCAACTGCCTCAGTCTAATATTTGCAGACTAGATGGTGCGGCTCCCTGTCTGTGTCCAAGAGGGTGGCCTTTTTTCATTTATGCAGGCCTACAGCCTGTCAGTTCACGTGCACTAGTGGGGTCGTCTTTTGGTTCTGTGTGTTTGGGTCGTGCCAACATGCGTCTCTCTTGGGGTTGACTGCACCTATACCCTGTGCCCATCCATTTGGGGGCATGACCATCAGGTATGGTTGTGTAGCTAGAGTGTTTTGGCTTCTATCAGGACCTGGCCCAAGGTCTCAATGGCTGGGCCTCGCCATTGGAGTGTGTTTGGGGTTCTATAAGGTGAGGGGAAGGAGGGAGACCTCCTGCCTTCTGGTGGAAACGTTCACCGCTTCACCGGCGGTATTGTCAAATCTTTGGGTATTGGGACATCAGACTGTGTTGTGTTGTTCTAGGAGCATTCTGCATGGTGGCTGTGTTGTGTGTTCCAGGCTTGCTCTGCATCCGGCATCAGCGCCGCCTGGCCCCTGTAGTGACATTCCAAGGTGGTCCCTGCAAACTTGGTCCAGACCGTCCTGCAGTACTACTGTAGTACAGCCAACCTCTCAGCACCTGCAAGCGAGACACTCCATTGTGTCCATTGCGGCATCCCTTTGTTTGGCTGGCTCACGCCATGGGGGGGAGGGCAAGTCATGCACATCTGGTGAGGTATCCGGCTCCTATCTTGCTTTTCAAGGGGACTTGCCAGTTAGACAAGCCAGATGTATACCCCTTGAGTGTACTATGCTGTGTGTATTGACCCCCTATTGCTTGCTGTTCTGACATGGTTTTACATGTCAAGTCGTGCTTTCAGGCATTACGATAACTCTGTGCTGCGGGGTACATAGAAGCCATGCTGCTGTTGTGCCACGGCAGCACCTCACGCATTCATGGTGCATGTTGGCGAAGCTTCTCATGTTCTCTTGCTGATGCCTTGGACTGGGTGCTCTTGTGGGTGCCAAGTTCGCTTTGGGGCCAGCTGTGTGCTTGTACATCAGCCAATTGTTTTGCATCTCTCTTCTTGATCCTTCACATAGCAAAGTGGATTCCATGGACAGCACTGCTTGGCAATGAGGATGTAATAGTTGCTAGCTTCACTGTGAGAAGGGCGCCATCGTCGGGTGGCATCGACCTGCCATGGCACAGGGGCAAGTCAAAACCAGGGTGCACATGGATCACTGTGATCTTGATGACACGCCGCATGATACGTTGCAACACAGGACAACCACATTATGTACACTCAAGACCTGCAATTGCTGCGAGGCAGAGCTTGATCTACCTACCTGGACTACCTTGCAGGGACAGTGCCTTGTGTATGGCACAATCTCAAACGCCAACACATTCCAGATGCAGGCAGCGCACACACCGCCCACCAGACACAGCAGGGCAAACGAACATGCATTGAGCACTGGTAGTGCAGGGGCACACCAGGGCTCACAATTTACACTGAACACAGCGGAGCAAGCGAATGCTATTTGGATAGTAAGCAGCCAGCACAGGTGGTACCATGCAGTCAGTGGGCCAGTGTGTGCTGCTGTGAGCCACCAGCAGCCCCACTGGCAACTGCGTTGCTGGCCCACATCGTTGCATCTGCACTACAACCCACTGCAATGGGCAGCTGCCCGTTGACAACTCATACTGCTGGCTGTCAGTGTGACCCAGAGTGTGATCATATGCCCTCATGAGGCCGTGCTAACGGCTGGTACGATCTGGTGCCTGACCCACACCAGTAGACCTTCACCCTGCAGCTGCACCCACTGTGCTGTCATGCCTGTGCTGCCAGCAGCTCCAGCTCCTTGAGGGTGTTTAGCAGGGGCTTGCCCTCCCACAGCAGCTGCAGGCAGCTCAGCAGCATCCCGGCGTTGTCGTGGCCGGCACTGCTGTTCATGACGGCCACCTTGCGCATGAACAGCGCTGCGTTGTGCTTCACTAGGCCCAGAGCCTCCAGCAGGGTATAGCACTCGTTCCTCGTCTTGTTGGGGTCTTGCTGGACGTCCAGCGGCAGGCGCTCAGACCAGTTGTGCCAGGTGTGAGGGTGGCGCGTCTTCTTCGGGTCTGGGTGGAACAGCGCCAGTGTGGGGGTGCAGTCCAGCAGCACCCCACAGCTCCTTTCCTGCATGAGGGCCGCTGTGTCTGTGTCGCTGCTGCTGCTGCTGCTGCCGCCGTGCTGGGTGCTGTTACCAGCACTGACGGTGTCGCTGGCGCGTCTGACAGGGGGAGCTAGCCACCTCTTCCTCTCCTTGGTTAGGTCCAGTATTTCCACGGCACCATCATCATGCGTCACTGTGTGCCTGTTGACACTTGCATTGAAGTACTGCTTGGCCACACCATGATGCGCGCAGCAGCAGGGCAGGACAGCCACAGCGGTTGACAGGCTCAGTTCTTCAGCCGTGAGCCACACATGGGCCCCACTCGATGCCTCAGGCAGGGTCAGCGGCTATGTCACAATGAACTATGATTTAGCAGCTGCCAGCCAGCCAGCCAGCCAGCCAGCCAGCCAGCCAGCCAGCCAGCCAGCCAGCCAGCCAGCCAGCCAGCCAGCACGGTGTGGCATGT
>QAXK01015273.1:0-12122 GCA_004335735.1 Chlorella sp. KRBP
CTGCACCCCAATCCTTGGCTCACGATGGCCATGCACAGAGCTCTTGTCATAATAACAAGAGAAGCGTGGGTCGTTACAGGCAAGGGGTGCAGGTTTGCATGGCAGCCGAGCTTCCAGTCACTCACGTGCACAGTGCTGCACCCCAATCCTTGGCTCACAATGCCCGTGTGCAGAGCTCTTGTCATAACAACAAGAGAAGCGTGGGTCATTTACAGGCGAGGGGTGCGGGTTTGCATGGCAGCCGAGCTTTCATCAGTCACTCACTTGCACAGTGCTGCACCCCAAGCCCTGGCCCACCCCAAACCCTGCCTTGTTTGCATGCAGCCATCGCATTCATGGCCAACTTGTGTCGCTACTCGGTGGCAGTCTGAACTGGTGAGTTGGCAATGCCACCATGGCAGCCAGTTCTGTTTGCTGTGCTGCTGTGAGGTGTGCTGTGTGTTCTTGGCAGAAGAAGCTTTGTGAGCCAGCAGATTTGCAGCTCTTGTAAAGAAAAGTGTGAGCCCTGGTACGTGCCATGACATCACCGCTTGGTTTATGCTGAACCTTGCCAACTGGTGCCTGCTGTTTGCAGGGCCTAAGGGAGCTCAAGGCGTCCAGCAGGTGGTGCTTAACACTGACATGCTGTCGCATGCAACTTATTCAACTTCAACAAGCAACACTGCATCATGTGTGCTGTCTCAGCCTGCTGTCCAGCAATGTATTGTGATGCGATTACCATTCAGAGCTACTGCGCTGTTGCCTCCCTGTGTGGTTTGCTGCTTTGCTGTGTGTGTGATGTTGTGTGCTGGCGGTGTTGCTGTCCTCATGCTCATGCGTGTCCATGCAAGGTTTACCAGATACCTGTAGAGAAGGTGCCTGATCTTTGGAAGGTGTTTCTGGAAGGTGTCTGTTGTGGTCTCGTACGCAGCTCCTCTTGTGCTGTGCACTAGTAACAGGCGTGCTAAGGCACGCCAAGCAGAACCAGGGTGCTTGTTGTCAGGTTTTGTTTGGAGTTTGTTGGGCAGTGCGCAAGCCCAGCGAGGCACAGCCAGTTAGGGCCAGCCTGTTGACAGATGTAACAAGCGCATCTGCTCTTGCAAGCCCAGGTTCAGTCACCCTGCAGCATAATGCAGCTGACTTGCTTTCGAGGCATGCCTTCAGAGAGTGCTTGACAGTTTGAAAAGGCTGAATGTGTACATGACTTGATGACCAGGACGAGACTGCAAGCCGCTGCAGCATGTAGACACACAGGTGCAGCACATCTCTTGCCTGGCCACATGCGCCCCTCAAACACACAGAAGCAGCTGCTGGGGTCAGCACGCTGCACAGGCCAGGTCGCAGACCAGGCACAAACACAAGAGCGCCAACAGCACAAAGCACACACAATTCGGTGTCGCAGGCCGCAGCCAAATGCTGCATACTTTGCTTGTGCATGCAGCACAACCTGTTCAACAAGCAGCACAAAGCCCTACATGCAGTACAGGACGGTTGCGCTGCAGAAAACTGAGGTTGCTCAGTTCACGCGTTTTGTCATCGGCATTATGTGCGTGCACACAGCATGCGAACCAACAGGGGCCTCAAGCACTCGTTGCTGGCAAGTCCCGCTGCCAGCAGCTGCCACAACCAACACAACCCAAACAGCACTGCGTAGCCAGGCCTCAACAGCTGAGTCGCATGGCAACTGCGCTGCTTCCAGCTGCTGTCAGACACAGCTGCACACCCGAGGCCCAGCAAAGCGCCGGCAGATGCGCTGCACTGCCTCCAAACAGCGCTGGGCTAGCGCTCCACAGCCGTTAAAAGCTCTGTAACAGCTCTAAAAACAGCTCCAATTGCTGGCGCTGCACAGCGCCTGACAACACATGTGACCCCCCCCAAACCACACACACACACAGACACTGATCCCCCCCAAACCACACACACACACAGACACTCACCCGCCCCCCAACAACACACACAGAACCCTAGCACCCACACACCCTGCACGTCCACAGCTTGCCATTACTCTGTGGGATGTGCAGCAGCCTGAAGCTGCTGCCGTGCTACACATCCTGTCATGAGACTTGAGCATCGGCACGACACACAGGATATGAAGAAGATTGCCATGACGCCCTCGTATGGTAGCCATCACGCCCACCTCTATGGCCTTGACAGGCCATAACCAGTGTCCAGCTGCCTAGTGCAGTAGCAACGTGCATGAAGACATACCACAACATTGCACAAAAGGTGACATGAAGCTGCCAGCCACCTGCCGCCAAAGCAGCACCACATGCTCCAACAGGCCACAAGCACCCAGAAGCACATGGGGATGCAGAACAGTCCACACAAA
The DNA here is from genome assembly GCA_004335735.1 of Chlorella sp. KRBP. Classification (NCBI taxonomy): domain Eukaryota; kingdom Viridiplantae; phylum Chlorophyta; class Trebouxiophyceae; order Chlorellales; family Chlorellaceae; genus Chlorella; species Chlorella sp. KRBP. The sequence goes on from QAXK01015273.1 coordinate 2,309, forward strand.
GCCCCCGGCCCTGACTCTTACTGCATGGTTCACACAACAATTACATTACCCCCTGCACACATGCACCTGAAGCGGTCCAATAGCTGTGCTCTAGCACCCCCCACGGTTTGTGTCCACCAACACTGTGACAGGACAGTGCAAGGTCCTGCACTGTACCAGGCAAGAGTTCTACAGCAACACAAGCACCACCCAACAGACGTCGACAGCTTGCAAGGTGGGCCCTCCCTCGCAGCCGATGTGAGCAGCCACAGACAGCCGGCAGCAGCATATAGGAAACTGCCTGACCACAAACAGCACATGACACCCCCTGAAGACTGCCACACAACCACATGCCGCCCATGGTACGTGTAGGTAACTGCCATGACAAGGCGTGCTCCCAAGCCTGCCGCAATTAAGACAGGACAGCTGCAGCACGCCAGCAGTGCACACATGCCACCGCACAGCACGCCCCTTCACACAAGGCGCACAGGCATGACGGCCTTGCAGGCACCAGGCACAACACTAGCGGTGAGGGCTGCTGGGCAACCATACATGCCTACGCCCACAGCGCGGATGACCCACATCTGGGACAAAATCCCGCACACCAGGGTGCACTCCAGGAGTGTGTCCCGGGCAACAAGTGTGCGGGCGTGTGGGGTTTCACTGCACACACTGCAACCCTGGAGACACCTCCTCAGACAACACACTCCAGGAAGGGCACCACACGATGAAGTGCAGGTGCCAACCCGCACGTGCTAGCATGGCAGGACTGAAACGTGGGGCCCCTCCCATCAGTGACACCATCACCCACAGAGTGCGTTGTGCCCCGACATGCGTGCCAATGAATAGGTCCAAAGACACATACGAAAACAGGGCTAGGAGCAGGTGACTGCACCGTACCAAGGCATGGCCTCCCCGCAGCGGGTCTCAACCAGGCAGCCACCACCACGGCCCCTGTCCCTGCTGTGGTGGCAGAGAGTGCCTACATGCACTCACATGCAAAACAAGTTGTGTCCACGCTCAACCCAGGCGCAAAGCAGGTGGCACCCCCAGGTGCCCCAGAAAAAAGAGTGAGCACATCAGGCACACTCTTGGGACCTGCAACGCCTCATGCCTGTCCAGACCCAGAATGTCTTGGGGTCCCATCACTGGTCGCAGCAGTTCTAGACTGGCCATATTCCATGCATGCATGCACAAAGCGGTAGCACGACTGATCTTAACCCACGAGTGTTACCAAGCTGAGTGCATGGCCATAATCACTAACAGCAAAGTGGCCATGAAAGTGGGCCTCAACCCAAGGCCTTGACCCCAGCTGGAAGCCGGGACAGAGAAAACTGCAGGAGCACTACCCAATCACACTCACCGCACGTTCAATTGGCATGGACCGATCTGTCATGTAGCATAGAACGATCCCTGCACAGCAAGCTTTCAGGCGCGCCCGCTCCTTGGAAGCCTTTTGAGTGCTTGACAGCATTGGATGGGTGTGAACTAGTCGCAGGGCTCTAGCATAAATCAGCCGCAGCTGGGGGCAGCCCCTAACCTGAGCAACAACCCAGATATAGCAAGTGCACCAGGGCATCAGTACAGTTCATACACGCACACGCAAGCACAGCAGACAGTGCGCCCCGTATGCACATCAAGCAAAACCTCCAACACAGCCCCCCTACAAATCACCCACACCACTCCTTTCTCGTGTGTGAACCCTTTTGAGCCTGGATCCACACTCACAACTTGACTGATCTGCTGCACCCACAACGGACGGACCCCCAGTGCGAGACCCCAAGTGCAAGTTCAAGTCCTAAGCATCACTGGCCTGCAGGCTCAGCTCTGACAGCAGCTGCTGTGCTGCTGGTGAGGCATGCGGGTTGAGCAGCCCAGTCATGACCATAAGACACTTGGGCCAGAAGGGGAACAGCCCGGCTGCCTTGCGCCCTGCAGTCACGAGCGCGGCTGCAACATGGCTGGCAGGCATGTCCATGCTGACAGGCTGGCGAACAGCCTCTGCAACCAAGGACAGGGCTTGGCCCACCAGGCTCTGTGCAGACACCTGTACACACACCGAAAGCAGAGCAGCACGATGCTCAGCGAGCAGTCCCCAGGTGAAGGCCTTGCACACAGCACAGACCCAGTATGCTGCCAGGCCAAGGGGTGCATGTATGTGATTGATACGCATGCATGTGGTTCTTGCTTGGCCGCTGAGGGTCTAAAGAAGGCCGCACAATTCGCATACGTGTCATGCCCTGGTGCAGACCTCGCGCATGCCCCACCTGGTAATCCACACGGCCGATGGACAGGGCCTGCACAAACAGCTCCAGCATGGAGTAGGCTGTGACAGGGGCGGTGCAGGCGGCCCCACAGGCACCCTGCAGGGTCACAAGGGCAGCCTGCAGTGCCTCTGTGCTGACCTCAAAGTGAGCTGCCACCGCAGACTCGGGCAGCGCAGCAGCCAGGGCAGCTGTGTGCGCAGCAGGGGCTGCAAAGCCTGCTGCAATGCTGGGTGCCTCGCGGGCTGCGACCACAACAGCGGCAGCAACCCATGCAGGCTGCAGGGCACCGCCAGGGCTGGCAGACCCAGCAGCTGGTGCTGCCAGCAGGCCTGCTGCTGCTGCCCGGTCCAGCCAGAACATTGCCGTGTATGGCAGGCCAGGTGTGGAGGGCTGCAGCTCAGCACACGCTGCCTGCAGCTTGTCCCATGTGCTTCCACGCAGGCTCATGTAGGCCGCAGGCATGTCCTGCAAGGCAGCCAGAAGATGCCCACAGAGTGCCCAACACTTGAGGGGGGTTGCTGCGGATGCTATGCTCAGTTGCACATCACATGGGTGCTGGCCTGTCCTGTGGGCCCAAGAAAAATCATGCTGCAACCAACAGCTCGCCAAGGCGACTATCAGACAGCAGACACCTGCCTTTCTGCACAGACGATCTCAGTAAGTGCAGTGTAAGTTGCAGCCTGCTGGCCCTGACCCACCTTGTGCTTCAGCTCAAAGCTGCCCTCCTGGTTGATGCATGTCGTGATCCTGTGATGCAGGGGGGCCATGTCCGCGCGCTCTGCATCCAAGACCACCTGTGGCTGCAGGGCCTCCAGCTCCTTCACACTGGGCACCAGGGGGCAGGTGGCCGCATAGGCTGGCCCCACCAGCCATGCCACCAGGTCCTTGGTCGGCACAAACAGCACCACCTGGCTGTTGTTGCTGCTGCTGGTGTCCAAAGAGAAGGGCACACCAGGCGCGTTGCAAAGCTGCGAGGACACATGCAAGCAGCACACAGTCAGCACCATGTGTGGCACAGCCAGGACCGCATGCAGCTCAGGGGAGGCAAGCAGCGCCCGACACACAAAATGACAGTCAGGCTCGACAGTCCGCATGCAGACACATGCAGACACAAGCAAAGACAGACAAGCATAGAGCAACTGGCTGTCGGCCACGTGCTGGAAGTGCCTCGCTTTGCAGTGTGAAGCAGCGAAGCATTCCAGGCGCTGGGTGCTGTGTGGCCTACCTGGGTGAGGGCTGCCTGCAACTGTGGCATCTGAGCCTGCCCGTCTCCTAGCAGCAGCAGGACGTGGTTGCACAGGAAGCTGGGCCCCTCCCGCAGCACCTTGACGCGCATCTCCACCAGCAGGGTCCACAGGCCCACAATGGCCATGCAGGCCCCAGCGCCAGGCACTGAGAACTCAATCACTGGCTCGTTGCTGTGCACCGTCGCATCTGCCTTGAAGAGGCCCTGCGTGCATGCTGCATGGAACACCTTGAAGGCCAGCAGGCAGCTGCCAACGTGGCCCGCACCCCACAGCGCATCAATGGCTGTTGCTGTCGTCTGCCTGTCTGGGCGCACCCCAGACGCAATGAGCTTCTGGTAGGTCCCGTATGCTGCGGCCCAGTCGCAGCACTTGTCCTGCAGCTGCATGATGATGTGTGCTGGGGCTGCCATGCCGGCCTTGCTGCCAGAGGTCATGTCTGCCAACAGCTTGCGGGCTGTGCTGAGCTGACCTGCGGCAGCGCAGGCGCCGATCGCTGCGGCATAGCACTGGGGCGTCAGGCACAGCTGCATGAGCTGCATCTGCTCCAGCAATGCCACTGCAACGGCTGCCTGGCCATGCGTCTCCGCTGACTGCAGCAGCATGATGAAGGTGGTGTGGGTGGGGTGGCACCCCTTCTGCCGCATCTCATGGAATAGCTGCTGAGCCGCAGCCAGCTGGTCCAGCCTGCAGCACAAGACACACGCATGGCAGCAAGCCAGGGTCAGAATCCATCTGCAAAGGTGCCCAGCCCGCAAAGAAGCCACCCGTAAGGACCCCTGCAGCTGCAGCACTCCTGTTCCTGGATACGCGACATTGCTGATCAGCATGAGTACCAGCAGACGGTGGGACACGGCAGGACTCACTTGCAGTACGCCAGCAGGACAGTGTTGTAAGTGCCGACAGTGGGCGACACATTCTGGCTGAGCATGCGCTCGTGGACAGTGATGCAGTCCCCATACTGCCCTGCTGAGTTGCAGGCGTTCATCACGATGTTGAACGTGCGAGGCTCTGGCACAAGGCGCTGCAGCAGAAGCCACACACAGCGTGTCACTGTCAGCTCAACAAACCTGTGACATCACGATCCACGCCCTGCCCAGGATGACTTTGGTGGCATGAAACCGCCATGCAGTGATGCACCACGTAGCAGCAGGGTACAACCACATGCTGCAGCCCATGCATGACATGCATGCAACCGCTCTTCCCAGGTGGTAGACACAACACAATCATCTGGAACTTCGAAGGAGAGACATGCACAGGGCTGGGACTGGTCACCCCCACCTGCTGCTCCAGCGTATCCAAGACACCTACAGCCTCCCTCCACATGCCACGCTTGGCGTACACCTCCAGAAGTGTGTTGTATGTCACCAGGTTAGGCTGCAGACCAGCACCTAACATCTGCACACATGAGCAGCACAGCAGAGCACAGTGAGGGCCGCCAGTCAACGCAAGGGACCATATCGGTACAGCAACACCACACAGTACAGCAACACCAACAAGGCAAGGGATGCAACCCATGACACATGCCTGGCATGTGTTTGTAACCGAAAAAATCATACTTATTGAGTGGTGTGCACGAGGCCGATGCTGTCCATGCAGCCGTGGTGGCTGCTGCATGTCAGGCCCGTCTCTCACCTCGTTGTACACCCCAAGTGCCATGTTGAGCTGGCCCGCCTTGACACACACATTGAGCAGGGAGCTGTACGTGTGTGTGTTGGGCTGGATGTTGCGGCTGCGCATCTCCTCTATCAGCGCCAGTGCTGTGTCCAGGTGCATGGGGCTAGTGCACTGGGCCTGCACAGCAGCAAACACAAACACATGTCAGGGCAAGGGGGGCACTAGGCAGTTTGCATGTGCAGCAGACTGCATGCACAACATGCAGGCTATCACACCACACATGCAAGACACATATGGCAGCGTCAGATACAAGCGGGCTGCCGTTCCACAACCTGCAGGTCACTCACAATCATGGTTGTGTAGGTGAACACGTCCAGCAGGCTGCCGTAAGCAGGGTCCATGCACTGCCCGGGTTCCCTCAACCAGTTGAAGATGTGGAAGGCCATGTCCCTCAAGCCGGTCTTGGACAGCTCCTTGAGCAGTGCTGCCAGGGCCCGGCTGTCCAGGTACTGCAGGCTGTCACGCACAGCATCAACCACTGAGGCGCCCCGGGGCATGTGCCGCACCACCTGCAGGATCTCCTCGACAGTGGAGCCCTTGGTGATACCAGGGGGCCCCATTGCCTGCAGCATCATGGGGTGGTGACTGCCCATGGGCCCCCTGCCGCGGCCCTGCTGCTGCTGCTGTTGCTGCATACCAGGCACCTCTGACCACAAGGCCTGCCCGTAGCGCTGCATGCTTGGTGGCAGTGCATGCTGCATGCTGGGAGCTTGCATGTAGCCTGCTGCTGGAGGACCTGCAAACTGCATGCCCGCTGCTTGTGGAGGGCCCCCAGCAACCTGACCTGGCCCACCCATGTGGGTAACGGCTGTTGCTGGCTGCAACTGGACATACTGGGGACTGTACATCAAAGGCAGCATGGTGGAGCCACTCCCAGCCATAGCATGCAGTTCCGCAATAGCATCACACACTATGGCCACGCTGCCAGGTTGCTGTGGATTCAGGCCTGCGCTGTGACTTTGCACCAGCACCCATTGTTGCTGTTGCTGCTGCTGTTGTTGTTGTTGCTGTACTGGTTGGAGCTGTCCCTGCTGGTGAGGCTGACCAACTATACCATGTTCATGCATCATGGCATCGTTTGGCCTGGTTGGTGCCGGCAGATATGCGTAGCCTACGCGATGAGCACTGTCAACAGCAGATTTATGCACATGCGTGTCAATGGGGACACCCGAGCTTGGGTACATAGAAAGATTTACGTTTCAAATTCCAGCAAAAAAAACCTTTAGCTGGCAAAGCGAGAAGCAGTGGGTTACGAGTCTGCCCTCAAAACTCCCTCGAGCATACCCACACCCTTCTTGAGTTAGGACTCACAAATAGACGCATACATATCTGAAAGACACGTTCATGCACGCTCGACCAATAGTTGAACGAAGTGTGATTTTAAAGGAGCTCCTCTCGTACAGTCAAGTTGCCCAGACTCGCAACGGGCACTCGGACTCGCATGCGTCGTTAAAACTTCTTCTGCAGCAGACGTAGAAGGTCACTGACAATTCTGTTTGCGCAGCCTCGAGATGATCTGTGGCGTCAACCTGGACAATCACCCAGAGCAGTTGATAACCATCTAAATCTGTGTGTCATTTCTGGCTTGAATTGAATTGAAACATCTGGTCCGATTGACAGGGGGAAGCTGCACGCAGAGTGATGAGGCCGACTGATTAACCCCTTGCGTCCACCTCCTCGCTGCACATGCGGCCCTGGACGCACTCCGAATGGCATTGCATCTGGTGTTTATCGAACCACATGCTCTTTGTCGGGGCCTACTGGAGATTGGCAGTGGTATGCCGTGGTGCAGCAGTGCTATGCAGTACAGCCTCATTTTCAACACCAGGCTGCAGCGCCAGGCTGTTTTGTGCTGAAGCTGAGCTTGACCATCGTTGACCTGGTTGGAGTTTGGTAAGCTTGGCAGCTTGGCAGGCAGCCCTACACGGAAAGAACAAGCACTTTACAGACTCGCACATCACCTCAACAGCACCAGCAAGACTATTCCACACAGCAGCTGCATGTCATTACAACTGCCAAGCATTGGGTAACCTCAGGGGCTGCAAAGCACCCCTTGGTGCACGACACCACAGGCAGCTGCATGTGAGGTGCCTGTCCAGGACTCCTGATCATTCACACACCACATCCTGCACATGTACATGTGGCAGCAGGACGCACATCCTGTGTGCTGCACAGCACTGAACAGCAGCCATCTACATAACAACCACCTCCGTCACAAGCACCCAGTCCAAGCAGCATGCTTGTTTTCCAGACGCAGCAGCGTTGGCAGCACACGTCACCAAGGGCATGGAGTGAAGTCATCGAAGAACACGCTGCTGGCCTTTTGCGCCAGAGATGCTGGGGCTGCTGGCCTGCAGGGGGCACACAACAAGTGATACTCACGGTGTGCCTTCATTGCTGTAGCAGCACAGCAGCTCAGGCTTCCTGTCGGCTGGGTGCGGTCTTGTGCGTCAGTGGCTGTAGGGAGGTTCATCAGGGCAGTGTTGCTGGCATGCAGGTCAACACAGCAACATGATGCAGGCAATGGACGAAGCAACATGATGCAGCTGATGACAACAGCAAAATGTTCTGCTGTCCGTACACATGCCGCCCAACCGAGCCACACGCAACTGCTGGCTTACCTGACAATGTACTCTGCAGTGCGGTCATCTATGCAGTGGCCGTAGGGCGTTGCATGAATCTGACCTGCAGCCCATTGCTGTGTTTGCAGCATGGGCCGTGTGGTGGCCTTGGCAAGGCCAAAGCTGCTGTCTGCGGTTGAACAACACTGGCCACCAGCAAGCTGGCCTGGCTGGGCCCTGCTGCTGGCCCTGCTGCTGACCCTGCTGTCACCCACCCGTACAGCTCTACTGCCACAGCTGCTACCGGGGTTGAGGCTGCCGCTGTTGTTGCTGCCGCTGCCAGTAAGCTCTGCTTGCAGCAGGGACTTCTCAGCCTGGGTCTTGATCAAATCATGCAGCAGTGGGTCCTGCAGGTCTGCAGTGGGGATGCGAATTGTGCGTGCCAGTGGTGCCAGGGGGTCGTAACCATCATTGATGATGACATCACGGAAGAGAGGCTTGACGTTACTTGCCTGCACATACGCATGTGAGGCGGCCTGCAGGGATGCCTCCAGGTCCTGGATGGAGCTCTTGGACATGGCCTCATGCAGGCGGGTCTGCGGCACGGGGCACACCAACACAGCTGTGGGCATCAGCACAGCCATGTACACATTGTATGTCTTGTGGCCAGCCGTAAGCAGCGTGGGTGCATATGGTGCAGGAGCATGCGATGCACGGTGTGCGGCATCGCTGAAGCCTCCATCAAGCAGACACAGCAAACGGAGCACATGCACGAAACTGGCTTCAACCAGCGACTGCAGTGTTGGTGCTGCTGAGGGGCCGTACGCATGTATCACAGGATGCTGAGCCTGCTTGGCCCACACCACTGCCTGCATTGCACACCTGTATGGGCTCAAACACTTGGCTGTGCCACTGCTGGTAGAGGGCCTCCTTGCGGGCCTGCTGCGCTGCCTCTGCATACTGCAGCACCTCCTGTGCCTCTGACAGCACACCAGAGCCAGGCTCTAGGCCCTCAAGCACCTCACTGTAGAGCTGCTGGAAGGTGGCTTCACGTTCAGCCTCTTCAGCAGCACGCTTGCGCTGCAGTAGTGGACACAACAGTAGAAAGGGCAAGATGGGTTTTGTGGCTGATGCCTTACTGCTGCAGAGTGTGCTGGCCTGGTTAGGACTGTTATTGCTCATGAAAAAGTTCGCAGCAAACATGTACTTGCAGGGTTGTGCTGACTTGACTTGCAAGGCAACTTTTGCATGTCAGCACACTCCTGTTGTGGTGCTGAAGTTGGGAGAGCATGAAACCAAACCCTCAGCATGCAGATATGCACACTACTGTGCGTGATTCGTGCTGTTGCACAGAAGGAAACACTGTGCGACCCTTCACGCACCTCCATGGCTGCTCTGAAGAGCTCCTCCTTGTGCCGAGCCTTTGCCTCCAGTGCTGCTCGCTGGGCTGCCTTACGCTGCTCCCAGCTGCTACTGAGAGTCCTGCAGGAGAAAAGGACAGTGTGCATACAAGGGTACAGATCAGCAAGGCACTTGAGACACAGCCCATGACAGCCTGCTGGAGAGGCTTGAGCAGCACTGGTCCTTACGTGGTGTCTGCTGGCCCTGCTTGTGATGCTGCCTGAGCTGCCTTCGGCTTGGCCCCATTCGGGCTTCCAAGTTGTTTAACTAGGGCGGGTTGATATGTTTTCACCCTGTTGTTGGGCCTGTGCGGACTCTCCATAGCACACCACAGCGATACTACTGTCCTGGAGCCCCGCTGCTGCTCTGCGCTCAAACTGATGTCATGCCCAAGCAAAACATGCTGCGGGTAAATATGTTGTGAGTCCGTAAAGGACCTGCGCAGCAAACAGCCGTCCGCAAACTACGGAACCCGCTTCCAGCTCACGCTCATGAAACCTCTGTCTCGCACTGCTGTGTTGAACAAAGCTGTAACAATACACCTTCAAAAAGTAGATTCGGCTTGTCAATGCAGGGATTGGTTTAGCGTCTTGCAGTGTGCCACACTTGCTTAGCTGTAGCCAGGAGCTACAGCTGCCAACAGAAAAGTACCATCTGTCACGTGCCTTCTGCTGAGATGTCTGAA
>QAXK01015295.1:0-15136 GCA_004335735.1 Chlorella sp. KRBP
CAGCAGCAGCAGCAGTACATTTCATGGTGCTGTGTCGTAGCGCTGTGAAGCAGGGGAGGTTGGCTGCAAGGGGCTGTGGCAGGTGTACATATAGAACGCTGTTGTGGGGTGTTGTCTTCATGAGCATACAGCACTGGGTTGGGCTTTCTGTTGCGTGTGTTCCTTGTCACAGTAAAGAGGGGCAATGGTTTGCGTACATGCAGGTGGTGCGCGTTCAGCTGAGTCTGCAGCAACAGCAGCAGCAGTCATGAGGCTCCGTGCGGCATCGTGCTCTGTGCGCGTGCTGTCACCGGCGGCTGAGGTTTTGTACTGGTGTGTGTTTTTGTGTTGTGTCCTGAAGTGCCCTGCCAAGCTCCCTTGTTGCCTGCAGGCGCGGATACTGGCCTGCTCCCAGCACACCTTGTTGCTAGAGCTACCCTGGCCTCTCAGCACGCCTTGTGCTCAAGTCAACGTGTGGGCTGTGGTCCTGATTGCAGCACGCGTTTTTGCTCCAGCTGCACAGACCTCTCAGCACTATCTGTTGCCTGAGCTACTCTTCAGCACATCATGTTGCTGGAGCTGACCTGACGCATACGCCTGTGCGCACGAGGTCCCTTGTGTGCTCGTGTGTGCTCACAAGTGGCCTCGTGTTGCACTGCATTTCGTGAGTGTGTACCTGTGGTCTGGTGGGAAGGGTGTCTTGTGTCGTTCCACGCTGTTTCTACGCGCTTGTGTGGCCTTGCGCCACTGTGCACTGCGCGTGTGCAGGACAGTTGTGCTTTGTGCAGCGGCAGCGAGCTGCTCCATGCAGTCTGGGCAGCTGGCGTCTCTGGCTGTGCTCGCATGGGGTATATGGTGTGGGATTTTGGCTGGCTTTTTTGTTGTACCAACATTTGGTGCATGCTGAGCGCTGAGTGCGTTGCTATTCATGCTTTTGCCGCCCGACTGGCTCCTGCACTGTATGAGTATGACGCTGGTGCTGGGAGTAGGCTGACAGGCGTTGCATTTGCAGCAAGCGGTGCATGATGCTGCTGACCTATGCCAGGCAGTGAGCTGACTGACTGCAGCTGTCTGCACGTTGCGCTGCACTTTCGCAGCTATTTGCACTTATGCAGCTACCTAGACACATGCTGAGTGGTTCCTCCCGCTCTTTGTGCTTTGCATACTATGTGCAGCCCTCAGCACGTGCTGTATGTGCAGCCTCACGCAACAGCCCTGTGCTGTGTACAGGTGTGCAGCATATCCATTGTTGTCGGATAGAGTGTTGCTTGATGCCTCTGGGTTCCTCAAGCTGCTATTCAAGGGAATTAAGAAAAGGAGGAGCTATGGACATGGGGTAGGACAAAGACCGGGGCTGACCAGATCGGCACATCATCATGATGGTGTGCATCGCAGCAAGCTCAGGGTGGGGGGTTGGCACAACACCCCCTTTGGGTGTCATGCTGGTCGTTGGCAGCTTTGTGCCGTGGGTTGCACTTGTATTGTTTGGGCGGTCGTGCTCTGTAACACTTTACCAACGATCATGTTCAGGAGCAAAGTGACATTCATTCATTCATGTTACACATGTCATTCATTCATTCATGTTACACATGTCATTCATTCATTCATGTTACACCTGTGACATAGAGCGAGACGTGTTGATGTGAGGCAGCACTAACAGTATATCACTACTCTGCAAGGAGTGAGTGTGCAGCTCCATCAGCTGTCTGCATCAAAGGGCTGAGTATGCACTAGCTTTACACTGTCAAGCTTCCTGGTTCATGGCTGAGCTCTAACGACATGGACTGATCAGGGTTGCTGGTAGTACAGCTGCTTGGTCACATGAAAGGGCACATTCTGTTGGTATCAGCTCAAGTGTCATCAAAGCAGGGATGCGGCATATGCAAGGCATGTTCACACCCACTTCCTTGTCCTTGTTGGCCCCCACGCATGGCACTCATCAGTTACAGCGTTGACACACATGCTGTCACACAAGCAGGACATTACAGCCTTGCTTGTAGGATCAGCACTATATGCGCCCTTGTGCAATGCCACGCAAGCATGTCCTATTGCACTGGAACACAAGCAGGTCCTGCGATATAATTGTCTGTGATTGGCACTGAGGCGTGACTGCATCACACCTGCCTGTGCAACCTGACCATGTGGAACAGAGGCCGTGATGCATGATGAATTCAATACGCCTGCGGTAATTTTCCGGGCCTGATGTTCAATACTGTCGCCATGTCTCCACCATACCAACCCCTGGCCCCCAATGCACGAACCACCACTGCTGACTGACTCGCCAAAGACCTTCCTGAAATGGCAGTGTGGGCTGTACTACAGCACACACACCGCTAGGTGCACAACAGCACACCGCACCACCAACATACCCGCTGCTGCTGCCAGCCCGCGCCAGTCCTGTGACTGCAGAAACACATGCCCCAGTGCCTGACTGCAAGCACCACCTGGTGGCTGACTGCAAGCACCAGTAACCGGCTGCATGCTCACGCAAAAAGGCAGGAGAAGGGTATCCCAGGAAGGCACCACCAACCTATCCGACTACAAGCAGCATCCTCATCAACACCAAACCAGGACACTGCAAATACTGATGCTGCAAGCAAATGTGCAATGTGGTGTGCTGGCCTGTACGCCAGCCTGGTAACAAAGTGCAAAGGCTGCACTGTGAGAGCGCCACTGTGAACCTGGTGGGGCACTTGCCCCATGACCCAGGACAGGGCACAAAAGCTCTCCAGCAGCAGCACACAATCAAAGGCAGCAGACCACCATGGCTCAACTCCATGAAAACCGGTCCAAAAGGCACGCTGAGCAGACTGCTGGCTCAGCCGTCTAGCTTGGCCCAAACATTGAACACTTTAGCAGCAGAGCTGAACTGTCATCCCCACCAAAATCTGAAGCCTAGCACGCGGCAAGGCAGGGGCTATGCCCCTATGCAGCAACGGACCTGACAGCACCCCCTGTGCGCACTTCTGCTGCTGCCGCTGCAGCAGCACCAGACGCTCACGTAGAGCCATCGCATCATCAAGCACCATGCACACAATTGTTAGAACAAGGCACCACAATATGTTCAGTCGCCCACTCCACCAGTGGGGCCAGCTGCGTTCAGGTCCAGCATATGGTGGCTTCCCGACTACACAATGGCATGTGTTGTGTCAAGAAGGAATCACCCACAGGACACAGCCATACCCGGCAACCTGCCACAGTCCGAAACTGCAGCCACACACGTGTGTGGTATCAAGTCACATCATCACCACCCCACAGGAACAGCAAGCCAGGCACAACATGTGCTGGCTGATAACAGGGATCTCATATATGCATGTAGTGGGCTGCAGCTGCCACAAAATGCTGTGTGCAGTGCAGACCACGTTGTTGTACATTGCACTATTGCAGTGCAATCCACGCAATGGAGGCGTTCACCGAGGAGCAATCCATGGAATGGAGGGAGTCACCAAGAGCGCAGCAGCTGGGGCGGCTGCAGTGCGCAGCAACAAATGGTCCTGATCCAGCAGCATCACGCTGCCCTGTCAGTGCGCTGAGTAGCGGAACTTCAGCTTGTCCGGGTTGCCGAACTTGTTGTTCTGCAGGACAGGCCGGAACCACTCCTCCAGCGCACACGGGATCATGCACCCTCCATCCATAGCATCCTCTGCAGGACCAAAGCAGCAGGACCCAAGGAAGCACAGGGGGTGCAAGAGAACGTCAGGCGAGCGAACAAATATTGCAGCCATCATAAACTCAAGAGCTCGCAAGGGACACTGCGTTGACCGTCGCTGTGCTGAACTCTCCGACCGTTTGCTGGGCTTCTGCTCGAGCCTGGATGTCCAACAGTACTATTGTCTGGTTGCTTCATAACACCTGAGACGCAGCATACTTGATAAGAGAACATCAACAAAACAGATTCGCGCTTGTTTACAGGTCCTGCCAACGTCACGCGCCCGAATGCTGCATGACAGACTGATGCACAGATGCCAACGTCGCATAGCATCTCAACGTGAAGGACACCCACCTGTTTTAGTAGTGCAGAAACGCGTTCTTTGGGTGCCATTGTCTGACAGGCGCCCCGATTTCTGCCGAGACAGCATAGAGCCCGAGGAACCAAGCCCGAAAGTCTGGGCGACCATAAGAGACGCAACAGGGCCTGCAATAGTCTTGTCAATCAGTCCAACAACCCTGCGAGCACTGCTCTTGTCCGCACTGCTGACCTGACTGTGCGCCATTCTGCAGATATTAACGAACAGAGACCTCGAAGCACTGTCAATGAGGGAAAACAATCAACCTAAAAGTTGATTGCGTGAAAACGTCAGCTGTTGCTCTGGCGTTGGAGTTGGTGGGTCTGTCTGACTTAGCAAAGCTTGCTCATGTGCGTGAAAGAGCTTCTGCAAAGGTGCACAAGGGCAGCTGAGACGATTCCTTGGTAGTGTGCTGCACTGCCGGGCGGTTTCTTTGTCTGCACTAGCTACAACATGGTCACTCGTGTGACCAGTCCACTATGTCAAACCAACGGCGCAGGGAAGGGGGAGAGAGAGAGCAGGTCCAGTACGAATTGTAAGGGTTTCTTGCTTGGGGACTGTTCAAGCAGTTTCTTCCGTCGCAAGCATCTTCTCTGCAGGTGGAGGAATGTGCTTATCGTATGCCAGGGCTGGTCCGACAAGTGAAGGCCGACCGCATGGAGGCTGACACCCTCACAGTACAACCTTCTACGTCCCTTATATCGCTGCAAATACCTCAACAGTGTTATGGACGGCGACCCTGCCTGCTGTGTCCTCCAGCCTGGTTGACCAGACCTCAACTTTAGTCAAGGTCGACCTGGGAAGCTTCCTTTCTGTGGCTGAAGTCGGTCTCTGCAGGTTTACAAGCATACATGTTGACTGACACCTAGGGCGGGCTGCTTGCAACAGTTGCATAGCAGACGTGCAGGTGGGCCAACCACCTTGAAGCCAACTGTACTCACTGTCAAGTGGCATGAAGGCCACAGGCGACCTGTCAAGCCAGACATGCGTGTTGCACAAGCCTACTGGGAGAGTATTCACACATCGCTGCAGACGACATAGGTGTGCCAACCCAGGACATGGCCACACACCAGAGCACCAGTTTCTCCGCATGTGGCCCTTTTCTTGATGAAAATCGCAGCAGCATCGACATCTTGCAGGCAGTTGAGGATTGCAGGGTCACAGGACAAGTCGGAGAACTCTAAAGCTCCCTGGCAAAACCACACTTCAACTTGTCAGTCACACTGTCGACGGCCTGTCAGTGTATTTATCACAGGTCCGCAATGCTGCATCATCTTGCAATACAAGCTGACAGCATATGGGTTGGTGCGCTCATCTGTACCCGGAACAGGCGTTTGTCACAGGCGACAATAAGGTTGTCAGCTATAGCTATGTCAACGCCCATCACATCTCTACAGGTCTGACCCTCATGTGGCCTGCACTGAAGTCAACTTCACAAAATGTACTTCAACTGCCGCTGCTGCCACTGCTGCTGCTGCTGCCTTGGGCAGTCCGGCGAGCGAGACTGGCAAGGTTCCTTGCAAGGTGGCACTCATGAGGCTTTGCTGAGCCTTGCTGACACTGCCATTGCCCATGACGTTACTGAGGGCTCCTCAACACTCCTGGTGACAGCGGCACCAGCACCTGCATGACCACAAACAGGGGCAAAGTGACGGAGAGACACAGGTAGATCATCAGCACGGCAACAAGTGGCGGGGTGTGTTGACACAGGAAGTACAAGCAGGGGATGTCAAGGGATCAGCAGTGTGTGGAGGGGGGGGGGCTGTTACCATGACATCCTACGAATGCCCAATCACTGGCCAGCAACAACCGCCCTGCCCTAGAGCCCCTACAAGTGCCAGAAATTGCTCCGCCATGGTGCAGCATCGACCGCTGCTTGTGTCACTACGACGGCATCATTCACCACCATGCCAGCTTGCCAGTTATACAGGTCATGATCTTGCCACGCTCTGGCCACCAGGTACCTGCCAGACATCATGTGCATGCTCCCCGTGTGGGTTGTGCTCCTTGTCTTGACGCTGGCCATAGGCTGTCTCAACAATCCGCAGCACCCTGTCCAGGGCGACTTGCTGCTGCTGGTCGGGCTGCTCTGCGTCCTCTGCCTCGGGTACCCACACCCCCTCATCTTCCTGTAGCACCAAGGAGAACACACATGGCAGGATCAGCCAACATTGTCAGGCTGAATGGGCACCATGCGTGAGGTGCGGGACTGGGGCATTAAGACCTGTCTACAACAGGACCCTCAGCAAAAGGTTGGTACACCCAACATCAAGTACAGAACTGGGGCTGGCAGCTGATGTGGGTGGGCACTCCCTTGTGCTCAGCAGCGCTATGGACTGCTAGCAGTTTATGGGGTCCTACCTCTATCAAGGGTGACAGCTGCACAGCGTCAGAGTCCACCTGCGAGGCAAGCCAATGCGTCAACTCAATGGCTCACCACCAGGTTTGCTGGGTTCCAACCCTGCTGGCGCCACTGCTGTCACGCAGTGGTGTAGGCTGTCGTGCTGTTATGTGATGCAAATCTCTGTCAGTCTATACCCAGGTGATCGCTGCTGGTGAAGCTGCAGGCTTTGTGCATGCAGGGCATGCGCAGCTGCGCAGCACTTCATATGCTGGTGCAAGTGATGGTGTTGTAGCACAGCTTGCTGTATGCACAACCCTTCTCTGCCTTCTGCCCCACATCATCACACTGAGCGCACCACAGGAGAACAGGAGGTCAGGGTGTATGTGCTGCAGGATGCCAAAACCTTCATCCAATGCCGTTCAAAGACCAAGTGTTGGCCTTGGTGTTGCACCAGCACAGACACATGACAGAGCAGCCAGTGAAACCAACACTCCCCTGGTGAAGGATTCCCTCATGTACTGAGTACACCTTACCTGCTGCACTAGCCCCAACCGTATCCTGGCTGGCAACCCAGGCTGTCCTGTGTTTGGTTGCTGATACTCCACTACATCCCAAAAGGCCAGCTCTTCTGCTGCCACTGCCTGTAATGCTATGTGCGCTCTGTGATGTGGAGTGCTGAGACTAGCTTGGCTTGCAACCGCTCGCCCGCAGGTTGTGCAAGCAAGCTGAGGCAAGTGAGACGTGACAGCGTTGGAGGAAACGTGCAGACGAAAGCTCATACCAGCCAGTTGCTCTGCTGACTGAAACGACTCTCGATGTTACATGACAGATAGATATCAGTTCCTGAGCACTGATCACGACAGCTGGTCCAGCTCAAATTGTGTTTGAAGGTTGTCGACAAGCAGCAGGTCACAAGCACCAGCCTGGCAGGCTTGCAGGACGTTCCGACGACCCTGTGTGCTGGCTGACACAATGTTAGCTCTCCAAATTCACTCCATGTACGTGCATGACCATGACTGCCCGCTGCGCTGAAGCAGCAGGTCAGCTGCTTGGTGGGGGGTGCAGCACAGTGACCAAAGGACAGAGTGTGAGGGTGTGACGTTACCTCCCATCCAGCTGTATTTCATCGTGAGGTTGTTCTTATGGGTCTCTCACGTTGTTCGAACACTTGTCAGTTGCAGTGCAAGAGCATCGACAAGCGTTGACAGACGTTGAGACTCTATCAACGCGGTGTTGACGACTGTTGAACTCTGCAGCCCTGTCGCAGCTTGGATCGCGTGTCCGCGTTCGTGACTTGTGTCGATTTTATCGGGGGGTACTCGCGCCCGAACCTGTTGTCTCAGACGTCCTCCACAGTGCACAGTTTGGAGGATCGACACGGAGCAGCCTGCGATGGCTTTGAGCAGCGCTCAAGCCAGTTATGAACAGGAACCACCTGAAGAGGTATGATACGCGTGTTTGTTGGGCTGCTGGACAGCTTGCTGTACTACTGATGCATGCACTGCTCTCAGCTTCATGGAAGGTCACCAACACAGTCTTGCTGCTGCCCTTTGCAGGTTCTGTCTCCCCTACCCTACAAGAAGACGGAAGCGTACCTTGCTTGGCGTGCGACCACAGACCTGAGGGCGCCTTACAGGTGAGTCACCCTACAGTTGACCCTGTTCTGCCCAAGGGCACCTTGGCTGCAGAGTTCAGCTGACAAACTCTGCTGCAGAGTTTGGGCTCGTCTTGTTAGCGTTTCTATGGCTCCAGGATGCTGTATGCTTTGAGATAATCGCAGCTGCAGCCCCACGGGTCACTGGGACGGTTTGTGCGCCATAGCTTCTGAAGATTCTCTGTGTCTGTTGTTGTTGGTGTTTGCTTGCAGGGTTGGACCTCAATACCTGGAGGGCACCAAACCCGGGGCAGCATTTGAGACAGATGAGTCGCCCCTCATTGTCTTCATCAATGCTCGTTCTGGGGGCCGTGTAGGTGCTGAGCTGGCTGGAGTGCTGGCGCGAGCAGTAGGCAGCTCACAGGTGCGAGCAGCAGCCTGAGGTGTTGCCTGAGCCACAGCGAAGTTCAGTCTCGACATCATCCTTGCAGCCACAGAACAGGCAGAACACCCACAAGCACACAGCAGCAGTGGGTGTCATCAACAGCACTGCCCATCCTGCCACCTTGTTCGGCCCGCTGCATGGCGGAATGCAAAGGTCCTCGAGTGCGTCTCGGCAGCTGACATGGGCATGCAAACAACATCAGTCAGTGGTTGCTTCATGCAGAGTGTGCTCCAAGATTCTACCACAACCCGATGCACTCCTGCACTGCCTCACCCACTGTGCTACAGGTGTTTGACCTGTCAGAGTACCGCCCGGAGCGCGTCCTGCGCCAGATCTGGGACAACCTGCAGCGCGCAGAGCAGCAGGGCAACCGCCATGCAGCGCTGGTGCGGTCGCGGTTGCGCATCTTGGCCTGTGGTGGCGACGGCACCATTGCGTGGATCCTCAAAGTCATCCACCAGCTTGACTTGCAGCCACAGCCCCCCGTGGCCATCATGCCTCTGGGCACAGGCAACGACCTCAGCAGGTCTTTCCGGTGGGGTGCCGAGTTTGAGCACGGCTGGATCAAGGGCCATGCAAGTGTGTACAGCACACTCAAGAGGGTGAGTGGCAGTGGGGCCAGGCACTTTGGGCACTGCCACAGCAGCAGCGAGCTTGCAGCGTCCTTCTAGAAGGTGTGCATCATGCAAGCAATGCTCTGTGCTAGGGTATGGGCCCAACACACTGGGTTGACATGGCAGTACATGGCAACAGGCGTTGATGCGCTAGGTGTACCGCTCGTCCTCAGGTCTCTGTAGACCCCGCACCATAGGGTTGATGTGAGCTGTGTACTGTGTGTTGTGGGCTGACGCAGGTGGCAGACGCGCCTGTGAAGAACCTGGACTGCTGGTGGTTGAGGCTGCTGCTGCCAAATGCAGCATACCAGCCTGCCAAGACCTATGCCATGACAGAGGTGCAGCAGCAGCAGCAGGCTGTGACCAAGCCTGGCTGTGCTGGTGAAGGCAGCAGTGTGCTGATGGAGGGCATGTTCTGGTGAGCAATGCAAGCACACCTCTATGAGGTGTGCTTGCCAGTAGCACACACCTGCTGGTTAGCACACCCCTGCTGGGGCTGGTATGCTGCTCCTACTGCAGCATGCAGCATTCAGACATGCAGAGCTGGCTGTGGCATTGCAGGGCTAGGAACAGGGCCAGTGGTGCAACCGGGGCATGCGTCTATGTATTTCTGAATCTGCACGCCTCGACATCAGCCTGATGCCATGCCTGACCCCAATCCCAGAGACACACTCAACCCTGCATTGTGGAAAGGCCGGATGGCTTGCCTGCACGCTGCAGAGCCTGCTTCTTCCACCCTTTGTTGTTGACACGCCCCGTGTGCGCTCTGCTTGCCCATGCAGGAACTACTTCAGCGTGGGTGCAGACGCGCAGGCGGCCTACAACTTCCACCACCTGCGCGACACGCACCCCATGCTTGCGCCCAACAGGGTGGCCAACCAGATGTGGTACAGCACCTTCAGCTGCACCTCGGGCTGGTTTTGCGGCGCCATCCCCTCTGTCAGCGGCTTCAGCAGCGTGCAGGTGCTGCAGCCCGGCAGCAGCAGCTGGCAGCCGCTGGTGGTCCCGGCCAGCGTGAAGGCGCTGGTGCTGGTGAACCTGCAGTCGTACGCGGGCGGGCGCAACATCTGGGGCGAGCAGAAGTCCAAGCAGGAGGGCCGCTGGCGCACGCCCAACCCTGCAGATGGGCTCATCGAGGTGTGAACAGAGTCGCAGCTCCACAAAGCAGAGTGTTGTAATACAGAACCCACAGGCATGCAACCTGCGTGTGTGTTTGGCGTAGATGCAAAGTGACCTTGCATTGTTTGTTCGGTTCCAATGTGGTTTTAGGTCGATGACAACCTCAGTTGCTGCATTGTGTCTTGTTCTTGTTTATGGCAGGTGGTTGGCTTCCACAGTGGGTACCACGCCATGGCCATCATGGCTACCGGGGCCAAGCTGGCCAACGGCAAGCGCATGGGCCAGGTGGCAGGCATCCGCCTGGCCCTGCGGGACAGTGTGCTGCGCCCTAATGGCGAGCCGGGCCAGGTCTTCATGCAGCTGGATGGGGAGCCATGGGTGCAGAAGGTGCCTGCAGGCAGCGGCGACACCCCCGTCGTGGTGAGTGGCCACCCGCTGTGCTTGTGGGAGGGTGTTCGGTTGTTGTGCAGCAGACTAGGCCTCTGCAGACAATAGGCCTTGGCGCTGAGCGCCTTGGGGGTTGCTGGCACATGCCTATCTATGGGCACACTTGCAGTTCTGACGATGCCGCAGGCTCGCTACCTGCCAGTGTGCAGTGGCAGGTTGAGCCTTGACTGACTTGCCGCTGCTGTGCACTTGCTGCCCTGCCTCTCTACACCCACCTTGCCCCCTGTGTGCACAGCTGGAGGTGGTGCATGCAGGCATCAGCAAGGTGCTGGCCAATGCCACACAGCCAGAGTCCTCACCAGAGCCCAAGATGACTGGCCTCCTCAGCAAGCAGCAGGCAGCGGCCTACCTCACCGCCACAGCAGCACAGCCCGCCACCAGCACACCCAAGCACCAGCAGCAGCAGCAGCAGATGCTTGCAGACCATATCGCGGCAGCAAGTGCTACAGCTGCAGACCAGCCAGCGCCAGCACAGCTCCTGCCTCCCACAGATGGTGAGGGCGCAGCGGCTGCTGCAGCTGCGCACGTGCTGCTGCAGCCCCACAACAGGGCTGCCCACACAGACGGCGGCATGCCCTATGCAGCACCCTGCCCCTTACAGGACGCCTCCGGTATTGCTGCTGCTGCTGCTGGTGCTGTGCTGGTGCGCCGCTCACTGGACCTGCAGCCTGGGCAGCATGTAGGGGGCTGCAGCAGCAAGGGCACGATGGAGTCCAGCCCAGCATCTTCCACAGAGGCCCCTAGCGCAGTGGCTGTGATCGAGACGAGGATGGTGGGGGGTGGGGGTGAGTGTGGGGGCAAGAAGCAGGGGATTGTCATGCTCCAGGAGGGCAAGGGGGTGGGGTCAATGATGGTGCCTGCCAATTCTGGGGTCACTGCTGGGAAGGGGCAGCACATGCCGCCCCCTGCGTTTGTGCAGCTCGCAAACCAGCAGACCGGCAAGTGCTGAGTTGGTTAGCAGGGTGTGCGAGGTTGTGTGTTTCACAACGTCGTGCACAGGGGCGTGGGGTTGTGTGGTGTGGTGTGGGGTCAGGGGTGGAGGAACTGCAATGCTGTGAGAATCCTGGTCATGTGGCTGTCAGCTGATGCCAGATGTGTGGTGGAACAGTGCAGCGTTGGTGTTGTGGCATTGCTGCTAAGCTTGTGCTGAGGTGTGGCTCCTGGGGGAGCTGCAGGGGGCTTTGGTTGGGTCCTGCTGCTGCCTGAGCAGGAATTTGCTGTAAAGCTGAGGGAGCATGGGTTGCACCAGAGGCACTGTGGATACTGAGTGCGCACAGAACCCAGTGTTGGCCGCAGCTGTGTTGAGGCGGGGGAGCAAAGGGAGTACAGCATTCTTGGGCTAGTGGTGAGTGAGCGAGATTTTGGGCCCTGGGCACAATGGTTGGCGTTCACTGTACAGTGCGTGGAGCTGCGATTGCGGCGCCCCGCACCTGCTATCAAGTAGCAAGCAAGCCCCATC
The DNA here is from genome assembly GCA_004335735.1 of Chlorella sp. KRBP. Taxonomy (NCBI): domain Eukaryota; kingdom Viridiplantae; phylum Chlorophyta; class Trebouxiophyceae; order Chlorellales; family Chlorellaceae; genus Chlorella; species Chlorella sp. KRBP. The sequence goes on from QAXK01015295.1 coordinate 12,009, forward strand.
CGTCGCCCTGTGGCGTGGGGTGCTTCCATTGACACGGCTGCGCCGTATGTCTGTTGCGCTGTGTGCTGTGTGGCGCTGTGGATGGGGCTCTCTGCAGCACTTTGGAGCCTGGGATTTTGGGTCAGCCCCCACATCAAGGTTTAGGCCCACCAGCCCCTGGAGGGGTCAGCCCTTGAGGTTGTAGGGCTGGCCCACCCTTGAGAGGTTGGGGTCCAACCCTGCCCCAAACCCACCCAGGGGCCCCGCGACTGTTGTTTTGAGGTGCAGGTGTTTGTGCGGAGGGCAGTGCGCCAGTGTTGTGTGCTGCTGCATCCCTTGTCATGTACCTCAGCTGCATTGCTTCTGTGGGGGTGAGCAGATGGCTGCCCCAATGTATTGCCTGTGCATGACCTGACCTTGACTGTACATGCCTGTGTTGATTGCTTCTCCTGATTACAGCAACTCTGGTGTGCTGGCTGTTGTGTGATGGCGTCTCTGCTGTGTTGGCTTTGCTGGCGCCTGTGCTGTGCCTTGGGCTCAGCACGTACCACAGATGCATATGCCTGTGTATGCTGCAGCAGAACCCCAACAGCACAATGGGTTGACTTTTGGGGGGTGTGGTGCGCGGGGTTGGCTTCAGGAGCCTGTGCCACGCATCCACTGCAGGTGGTTTGTTGAGTGGTGCTGCTTGGTGTGGAGGAGGTTGCGGTGTGCTTGCCTTTCAGAGCTCCTCCCAGCTGCGAGCTGATGCCAGCACGTGCACCGCGTGTGTCAGTGACAGCCCAGCCCAGCGTCGCATGACCAAACACATGCTGTGTGCATATGTGTGGCCTGCCAGCACCTGCTGCCAGTGCTTGCTGGTCACTGTGCTAGCACAGCTTTGCACTCGGTTGCAAGGTGGTTTTCAGGAGTGGTGGTTGTAGGGGTGGAGGGTTGTGGTGCTGCTCTTTGTGTGGTGTCTGACTGTGCGCACTGTCTACTAAGCTGCCCCATGTGTGTGCTGCACCAGGGGGTTTACACAGCATCAATTCGAGTCGAATGGCATCAGCACAGTGGATGCGGTCATTCAGTCGCTCAGCCCCTCTGCTCTTTCTATGTCTGCTTGCCCTTTTTCTGGGTCCAGGGCCAAAGCATGTGCAAGCCACCTGCTTGGCGCTGACACCGATGTCCATGCGTGACTTGAGGCAGAACTTGTCACACAGCAATCGTATGCAAGAATGGGGGTGGTACCTGCAATGGCACTTGTCGTGTTTCAGTCTCAGCTTTTGTGGCTCTGCTGATTGCCTGCGCAAGATGCTGGCTGTGTCAGGTCGTTATGTTGGTCAATGGGGAAAGCTTACCCATTGGCTGCCTGCAGGCACTGTGACTGTGCCATCTGCAGGGTCACGTTCTTGCTGTGTGCTGGCCGCATGCACTGGTACTATGTATGTTCATTGCTTCTTTTGAGCTGCTGCACGTTGGCTTTTGGCATAGCTCTTTGCCCAAACGCTCCCAAGGCTGTCCTTCTGCCAGCTGACACCTCATCTCCCCGTGTCAGGGCTTGAGTGCAGGCACACCAGCAGTGCAAGCCAGCAGATCCACACCGCACCTGCAGTACTGATGTGTGGGTGTTGGGCTGTTGAGAGTGCCCAAGTGTGTTGCTTGTTGGCCTGACGCTGGCGGCAGGGGCCTGTAGTTCCGCGGATGTGCCTTTGTGTGCGTTGTGTTGACTGGGCCGTACGGGTGTGCAAGACAGGCTTTCTTTTGGGTGGCACTGCTGATGCAATTGATTGGTGGGCGTGTCATGTGCAATGCGCTGTGTGTGGAGGTGGGTGGTGGCACATCAGCACCCACAGTGGAAGCAACATGGCTGCTAGCGACTGCTGCTTGGTTGCCCTGTGCAGTGGTGAGCCCCTGCTGTGCTTGTGCTTGAAGTGCTCAACAGCACGTGTGTGAGTAGGCAGCAGCCGACACCAGTGTGCGTGGCTGATCCAGGAGTTTGTTGGACTGCTGTACGTGTGTGTGGTGTGGTGTGTTGTGCAGGAACGGGGGTGGTATTCTTTCTTGGATAAGTTATCCTTTATGTTGCCCCTCCAAATCAATTTCCCCTTTGAGCAATACAGTAAGTACTACAGTAGTACCACAATTTGTATGATGGCGGGCCTAGGCTGCCTGCACACAATGCAGGTGCCAAGGTGTGGAATGCTATGCTCTCCAAGTGGATTGTTCGGTATTTGTCAAACGATTTCTGCAGGTTGTGGTGTTGCCTCAACGTGCAGCAAGCCAGTGCTTGCCCGTGCAGGCCGATGGGGTTTATGTATCTACAGCACATGTCACAGACGGTGGCTTGTATGTAATTTAGGTCAACATTGGTACCCTCACTACTGTTGTAACGATGTCGTTTGCGGGAAGAATTGTGGTGATCATCACATAGCAATGTCAGCTGCTTAGATTCACACAGTTGACAGCAGTACAGTGCCCTGCACACGTAGTCCCCTTGGGCAAAGGCTGCATTTGCTGACCACACCCCCTTCTCGTAGGGCAAGCAGCAGCATCACACACACTGTCAGTGCACCACGTGCTCATCAGCACCTTGCTTGAGAAGTCTGCCACAATGTTGCCCTGTCTGTTCATCCATGGCCATTTGTCAGCAGTCATGCTAGCCACAGCGCGTTCTGCACGTGCCACGTTTCAACACACGCAGAATGCCAGGCACATTCCCTATACCCTGTCCGGCACAAAAGCGCATACGACACACACAGCTGAGCTGCCTCCAGTTGACCATCATAGCCTGCAGTGTGCCGTCACTGCATTGCCCTGCTGCAGCTGCTGCCTGCCATGTGAGTCACCGAATCATCTCGTCTACTGCGCTGCCTGCAATGCAGCAGCCGCAGCAGCCGCAGCAGCAGCCTGAGCTGCCTCCAGGGCCTTGCGGCCCCCCAGACGCGCCCGTTCCAGCCGCCGCTGCAGTGTGGCTGCCTGTGCCTCTGCCTGCTCCGCCCTGGCCTCTGCCGCTGCGGCGGCTGCTGCTGCTGCCTGCAGGGCTAAGTGGGCTGCAGTGCTGTTCTTGAAGCTGGCGTCAGCAAGGTGCTCTGCTGCTGAGAGCTGCTCCTGAAGGACCTGTGTGGTGGGGTTGTGGGGGCGTGTGCACAAGGTACAGTTTGGGACAA
>QAXK01015299.1:0-11845 GCA_004335735.1 Chlorella sp. KRBP
CGGCCCCAGCCCCAGATGCGGCCCCAGCCCCAGATGCGGCCGGTCGACAACAGCGTTAACAACCGGCCACAGCAGCTGGTCCAGCAGCGCGACCGCAACTTCCAGAGGCCCGCTCAGTCCTTCAACCCCCCATCTGGCGGCGGTGGCTTTGGTGGCGGCAACAGGGGCGGGTTTGGTGGCGGCAACAACTTTGGCCAGATGGGCGGAGGCCGCCCGCAGCAGCAGATGCCCCAGTTGCAGCCTCCCCAGCAGCAGCAGCCAATGCAGCTGCCTCAGCAGCAGCCACAGATCCAGCAGCCACAGATCCAGCAGCCACAGTTCCAGCAGCCACAGCAGCGGCCAGACTGGGGCAACAGGGGCGGCAACCGCGGCCAGCAGGGTGGTCAGTCCGGCAACAACCAGCCCCCACAGCAGACACAGTCTCCTCCTGAAGTGAAGCTGCCAACACAGCAGGACAAACCACAGGACAAGCCACAGGACAAGCCGCAGGACAAGCCACAGGACAAGCCACAGGACAAGCCACAGGACAGGCCTCAGCAGCAAGACAACAAGAACAACAAGCCGCAGCAGCAGGACAACAAGCCCCAGCAGCCGGACAACAAGCAGCCCGACAACAAGCTGCCGCAGCAAGACAACAAGCCCCAGCAGCCGGACAACAAGCTGCCGCAGCAGGACAACAAGCAGCCCGACAACAAGCCCCAGCAGCAGACAGGGGGCCAGGACAACAAGGGGGCCCAGCCAGGTGGCCAAGGGGGCACCAGGGAGCGCCCAAACCTTGGCAAGTTCACCGGTGACACTGGCAAGTTCAAGGGCATTGCACAGAAGCCAATCGAGGCAACGGTAAGGGCTGCTTAGCCCCACGCAGTGTGTGAGATGTGTCTGTGTTGCAAACATCCTCTTCCAGCTGTGGGTTGCAGTAGCGCACTCAGCAACGCAGCACATTTGGCATAGTTGGCTCACAGAGCTGGCAAGCTGCCTGTGTGACACACACCTGTGCCCCCTTTGGCTTCAACGTTGCAATAACATTATTAGCACACACCTCACAATCTCACACATGCTTTTTGTTGGACTGCGCTTTTCATGCATGCCTGGTGCGCCATGTTGCTGCTGACAACCAACCAACCGGCACGCCGTGGCTGTTCGTCTGCTGGTGCTGTGGCTTGTCGCTGCAGGGCGACGCCGCTACACTGAAGAAGGACATCACAGCAGACAACCCCAAGCTTGCTGCAGAGAACCTGGCAAACGCATACCAGGGTGGCAGGGGAGATGCCGCCGCAAAGGCCCTGGCAGCCGCCGCAGCAGGCGGTGGCGCTGCCACTGCCGTCGGTAGGGCTGTGGCAGAGACCTCCAGGCTTCGCCCCAACGCTGCGCCTTGGCTGCTGCGTAACTCTGCCGACTACGCTGTCAACAACGGCCAGGTGTTTGGCTTCTCGCGCGCCATTGCCAGCGGCTTTGGCTTCGCCCGCACCAACAACTTCCTCCCGTCCTTTGTCAACTCCATCACGGACGCCCTGCTGGGCGGTGGCGTCCAGACCCGGTATGCTTTCGGGTCTGCTATTGCTGTAGCCGTTGCAGACGGCGGTGATGGCCGTACTGCTGTTGCCGAGGCTACTGCCACAGCCATGTGCAAGGGTGGTGGCACAGCGCAGGCCTGGGCCGAGGCGTATGCTGTTGCAATTGAGCAGAACGACCAGGGGTGCACAGTGCTCAAGGAGGCCCACGCGATTGCATACGCCAAGTGTGGGCCTGGCTATGCACAGAGCTGGAGCAAGACAGAGGCCACATCGACCATCCTGGGCTACTGTGCTGTCTGGGGTGATGACGGCAGCCTCGCGGGCTGGGGAGGGAAGTAAGCCAGCATAGGTCTCTGACATGGTTGGTGTGTTCTTGAGTGGGTCGCGCACAGCAGCACTGCTGCTGCTGATCTACTGATGCCGCCTACCAACAACACAATGCAAGGACCCTTCCAACCCGTCAACCCAAGCATGGCACAGTATGGTTGATTGCAAGCAGCAGAGCTGCTTTGTACGAGTGGTGATGTTTGTTGCTGTTGACGTAGTCTGCCCCCAACGTATGGCTGGTTTGGTTTTGAGGGTGATATGGTTGTTTTCACATATGAGGGCTTGGCGTGTGTACATGGCATGTTGCTGTGGTCATGCTGTTGATGCGCATGCAGTGGATGTTCAGTGCAAATGGTGGCTGCTCAGCCTGAAGGATGGTGACATCATGCAGTGCAGTGCATGCATGAGTGCCATCCAATGCCGTCGGAAGCTCTCAAACTGCAGGGGACTAGTTTGCAGGGCGCCTGACGCCTGCCTCTTACTCGGTGGTTCACTGTTGCATTGAGTTGCAGGCTGTCACCAATATGACCCCTGCCATAGCAGGCTGGACACGGACAGTGACCGTCCAGGCTTTGCATGTGTTGCCTTGCTTTGCTTGTTGCATGTCTAGCAACCCAAACGTGACCCTGTGTCATGCTTTTGTGCGGTGTCTTATGACGGTTCTGCCTCAATGCCAGCTGCTCTCTGTTGGCCCTGATGGATCGAAGGGCCTTCTGTTTGCTGTGGCAAACTAGCAGTCATCTGTGGTGTTGTGTGCCCCTCGAGCTCCTCATCTCACCCATGCACTCTGTGGCCCATCTGTTCATCATGACGCTGCAAGCATTGCAGCACATGCTGGGCTTTGCAGTGCTTTCCAGCACAGCTCCTGCCCACTGAGGGAGTGTCTGTTGACACGGTCTGGTAAAGTTTGGCGCTTGTTGATGTCATCAAACGTGTCAGAGGCAAAGGCATATGTGGTGTCAACTTGCAACTCTGCTGCTCTGGTCACACAACGTTGTGTCAGTTAACTGACAGGGCCTCAGGATCGGATCATGCTGCATGTACAGCAGGGCCGCAAGGCACTGCTGACTGCCACGGTGACTGCTATTGCTGTGCCTGTGCCACAGTGATCATGCTTCAAGTAGTTACAACAGAACCTTGTGTGAGGGTAACAGTTGCGCCACAGGACAACGTGACATGAGTGCAGGGCAGTTGTTGGCGGCTGGCATTGCTTCTGCTGCTCGGCCTGGGACAGACTAACCCAACCCTCTTCAAGCAAAGTGCACGCTGAAGGGCTTGGCAAACAGCACGGGTGTGAGGTGTTGTTGTTATGACTGCAAGCAGCAGTGCCTGTTGTAACATGATGTTGGCATTACCCTGCAGTGCCCCAAACACCTGCCACCATGCTTCACACAACAAATGCGCAACATGAGGCTGTCAGGCACAAGGGACAGGCCAGTCCAACCTGAGGCACTCACAGCAAAGTTGCAGTGTTGAATGATCTCGAAGAGATGACAGCAGAAAGGCATAGAAGTGCATACTGCAGACCCTTGCTGGTCCTGCAACTAAGTGCGCTGTGTGCATAGGAGGACCTTGCAACACAAGTAGTGCCATGCCTGACAGGCACCACATCCTATACTGGCCCAGTTAGCCGGGTCTACTCCAAGTTTGGCCTCAGATCTGCAGCAGCTGAGGCAGCAAAGACTCTACCAAAAGCAACAAGTACAAGGCAGGTACACCACATGGTACATGGGGTGCATGTTGAACATGTACTGCTTTGCAGCAGAGGCCTTGCTAATCATGAATCTGGCAATGAGAGGCACAGCTCAGGTCACCAGCGGGCGCCGCGCTGAAAAGCATGGCTTGCTCATCTTCGTTTGTAAACACAGCTGCTGAGAGCTACTAATGACTCTATATAGACTGATGCCGGCGTGCATTTGCAGCACTTGCAAGTGCTGCCCTTACTGAGGGCAAGCATGCCCTACAACAACACAATGCTGCTTGCAGGCCTGCCCCGCCCCTCTGAGAGGCTTCCACAGCCAGCTACAGACCTTTGATCCAGAACCCCTGCCGCAAGTCACACATGTTGTTGACATGCCGAGCTTGCTGGCAGCAAGCTGCGATATACAGCGACCCAAAGCTGCTTGGGGCACACTGCACAGACATCAGCAGCCCCAAGGCGCGGCATTATGCACTGTCACAGTACAGGTGACAACACCAGCCCTCAAATGTCGATTTGAGTCTTGAGTGGCGCCCAGTCCAACCAGTCATGAGTCACTATAACACAACTAAGGAGGTCAATGTACACACAGACACTCAGACAGCTCCCCTGCCTCCGCACCACACTGCTGTCACTGTGTCGACATCTCATGACAACCACGCAGTTCCTGCTGGCCAAGCTTGACCACCGTACTCAGCGTGATGTTGGCTACCCGTGACAACTTCTTCACAGGTCACATGCGCCTGTTTGGCATCAGCATGCAGTCATGCAATGTGCTACAGCACACCCTGCACAGGACGCAACCAAGCAGCTCACTTACCCCACCCACTTTGACCCCAGGACCCCTGGCCCCACGTGCCCTGCCTGCCCCAGCCATCACCGGTGCTGCTGCTTCCACTGTTGCCCGCCGACCAGCTCATCTCAGTGTCAGGGAAGAGCCCCTCCAGCAGGCCACAAAACCCCAACACAGTGGAAGACGCCTCGGCATCAGCAACAGCATCAGCAGCCCCGTCCCCACACTTGGCCTGCGCCATGGCCCTGGCCTCGTTCAGCACCAAGCAGCCGTTCTTGTCTTGCGACAGCGCCACCGCGTATGCAGATGACCAGGCCTGGGCTTGAGAGCCACCAGCACACAAGGCTGTAGCAGTGGCCTCTGCTACAGCCGCCTTGCTGTCGCCACCCTGGGCAATGGCTGTAGCAATGGCAGTGCCGGACGCGTACCGCGCTGCGTCGCCGCCGGTTGTGATGGCCTGGATGACTGCGTCGGTCAACTGTGGTACCTGCTGCTGCTGCTTGGCGTACCCAAAGGACTTGGCCAGGGTTTGTGCGTAGCGGTCTGTCTGGCCTCGTTTGACAGCCAAGTCTGCCGACCTGGCAAGCAGGCCTGCAGTAGGAGCAGTACATGCAGCACACACGAACAACACAGCAGGTGTGTTGGTGCAAAGTGGCTTCATGCAAGGGCCCTTCTGGCCTTATTGTGCCACTTCCAACATGTAGTGATAAGGCTGACTACATGCTTAGCTCAACACAACACGCCTTACAATGAGGCTTGTGTGGGCTGTATGATGGACAATGGTAAGTACTGGCTACATGCCTACTGGGCTTGTGGTGCAAGCACTGCTGGCGCAGGCGCCAATAGTTCGCATGATAGCTACCCATCAGGGAACCCAAGCATCATGCCACTTGAAGTTGCCTCACCTGGCGCAATGTTGGGGTGGCTGGCAGCAGTCTCCGAGATGGCCTGCGCAACTGTATTGGCCTGGGCAGCGCCGCTGCCTGCGGCCGCACTCGCCACTGCCTGTGCTGCAGCCTCGGAATTGCCACCAATGTAGGCCTTGGCAAGGCTCTGTGCTGTGCCCTGTGGGTTGCCTGTCAGCAGGAGGCTGCCCAGGAGGCCTGTGAGTGCTGGCAGGGGCTGCCGGCGCACACTGCTGTAGCTGTTGGCTGACGTGATCAGGGGCGACAGGGTGCCACGGTCATACCTGCACGGGGGTCAAACATGTTGGGCAGCGGTGGCATGGGTTTGCATGTCAGGCTGTGTAGTGCCGGTGTTGTGGAGGTCACCGACTGGCCAGATGCATCACAGTGTGCATGCTCTCTCGTGCAGGCAACAGGGGCTCAACCATGCCAGCAGCATGTGCAGGCCACACAGTCATGTGTGATATTTGCGACTGGGGCAGCCAGTGTGTGGCACACCTGCGGTAGCGCCGGATGCGCTCCTGGCGCCAGCGCTTGTCATGGTGATGGTGGCGGTGGCGGTGATGGTGTGCGCTGTCTGCTGCCAACAGACCTCTCTGCTGCTGCGGTTGCTGTTGCTGTTTCTGTTGCTGAGACTTGACCTTTGTGCGCGCTTGCACGGTTGTGTTGGATGCATTTGGTTTAGCTGCTGCCTTTGGGCTGCTTGCAAGTGCCTGCTCGATGGAGAGCTTGGGCTTGGCAGGGCCGTCCTCTTCCTCCAAAGCCTCAAGCCTGGCAATATTGGTGATGGGTGCGTTCATGAAACGCGCTGGCCCGGACTGCAGCAGGCTCCTGCTGCTGCTGGGCATGGCTGTTGAGGTTGTCAGGTTGTCACCGCAGCAGACCAGGCAGGGCATCATACACAGTTTTGGTCACTTGCAAGATCCGGGTGAAAGCTCTTTAGATGTGCTGAGCCAGGTTTCGCAAGTAAGGCTGTACTGTCGCATCAGGATGTCAAGGGCGCGGGCCAATTTATGCATGGGTAGCTGTGGAACAGTGGCCCAGTGCTGAAGCCCAACTGCCCCCTCTTTAAGCCTGGAGCATAAGTGAGCACACGGCAGACTCACCTGATCCACCGCATACAGAACATATGCTTAAGCATAAAAGTGCCACTGCCAGCAGTTGTCTGGCCATGTTGGGCCTCTGCAAAATTTTGCAACAGCAGATGCGGGCAGCTGCAGGGTCAGTTGAAAGCAAGGCAGCAAGAAGCTGTCTACAACAGCGCTTTGCTATCCAACACATGCTACGTATATAAGTGGTCATTTTGAGACCAGCAAACACCCCAAGGGTCTCGCTGAAGCACAGTCAAAGTTTTTTTGCGGAGCATGTTGCTAACGCACAACAGCGCGCACCTTGAGTTTAATCTGACCTTTTGATAATATTGTGACGGACTGGTGAGTTTGCAAGGATCGGTGGGACTGCGGGTGGCACACCACACCTCGCTACAGCAGCTGAACACGAAAGCAAAGAGAAGGCTTGATACACTTTGTTTTGAAGCAGCTTGAGACATTCGACTCAAACCTGGTGGTGATATCTAGGCTGAGCTAGCTGTTGGCTTATCTCGAGTTCAAGCGTAAGGCAGCTTCGCTGTAGGTTGGAAGCCTGCGCAAGAACCAGACTGCCAAGGGGAGTACCGTGTTGAACATGTTGGTAGCTTGAGGGCTGACGTAAAATGTGTGATTGTTTGGCACTTTGGTCCAGACTCACTCGCGAAGCCTTTCAAGCAGCTTCTGTTGACCTTCACACACCGCAAACATCAGGCGATGGCTTCACACAAGCAATCGTATGCACAGAATTGACAAAACCGATACAAGCATACACATTGACTGTGCGCATGCTCTGTTGATGCCTCCAGCCTCTCCAGCTAGCCCAGTGACCCAGGGGCCTGTAACTGCCTTAGTCATCGGGCTCGCTGAAAGGCATCTTGACGTTGGCAGTCATGAGGGTTGAACCATGATGTGTGGATCCCACAACGATGACCTTGACAGCGCCAGCACCAAGCTCAGGCTGCGTGCAGGTCACATCGGCCTGCAGGGCACAGCGTGGGTGTGTCAGCCCACGACAACGATGCAGGGTGCAACATGCATGCAAATATTTTGTGAAGGCACTCACTCACAGAACGCTAACCAATAGATAAGTCAGACTACTGATAGACATCATGGCATGTGCTATCTTGGAACCGGAGTCCCTCTAGGCCTCAGGTTTTCTGACTTTTTGCAGCACCAGCAGTTGCTGAATGTGAGGAGTCACATCTGATGGGCAGGGGTGCACTGCATGGGATCATCAACCCTCTCTGGACCGTACCTGGAAGGTGTACTGCAGCAGCGGCACCAGACATGGCACCACAAAGTGGTGTGTGTGTACCTTGTACATGCCCTGATCAGCAGGCTGCACCAGCACCTGCAGGCACACACACAACCATCACTGAGTCACAACCCCCAGAACACCAGGCAGTGCCACTGCCACTGCAGCTTCATAACCCAGCATGGACCAAGGCTATAGCTAGCTGCCAGCAATGCTGAGCCAGCCTTTGCCACCTGAGCAACAAGCCAGCCATGGCCACCTGCACAGTATGGACGGGGGCTGAACGCGGGGCTGGATGCGGGGCTGAACATGGCGAGCAGCTGCGGCATGAAGCTGCATCACGGCTGTGTTGCTGCTGTGCTCTGTAGCATCATGCACACATGATGTGCACAGCACGGTGCATGGCCTGGAGGGAAGCTGCGCCACCATCGCCCAAGCCCTTGAGGTGAAACCCGTACCTGCAGGTCTGTGGCCAGGTCTTGCCCCTCGTTGGCCAGGCTGATGAGCAGCCTGAAGCGTGGGCCCAGGCCCTGGATGCTGACACTCATGGACAGGTTGGCTGAGGCTGCATGGGTGCCCTGCACACAACACACGCACACGCAGCATCGCGCCATGGCCTTGCGATCATCAGCACAATGCTTGCCATACACCGCACTTGCCTTGCGTTTGCAGCCTTTGCAGTTGCTCGCTGTCGCACAAGCATTGTGCTGAGCACAGGGTGAGCACTGCAGCTGCTTGGGTCACCCTTCTTGACACCGTGTGATTAAGCCCCACCAGAGGCTCAGCTTCTTAAGCCCGACCCACCTGACCGTCAGTCAGGACCTTGACCAGTGCCCGGGCCGTCTCCAAGCGCATCTTGACAAGGTCTCGCTGGAACACCCTGTGCATGTCGGCCGCATGCTCCCGCTCGCGCTGCGTCTGCTCCACATACAGCCGAGTCTTCTTCGGCACGTCCAGCGGCACATCCTGCTCTGGGAGGGGCCCTGAGGACCCTGCTGCTGCTGCAACCTCCAGGTTGGCTGTACGGGGCATGATCTGTGCCGCACACAAGTATGCACAGCAGCAGTAGCAGCAGCAGCAACACATGTACATGGTGCAGTGCAGGACAGCAGTTGCTTGGCTATGAGCAAGGAATGACGTGCACAAACGGGCCGATCAGACGCAGATGCAATCAGAGGTAGTCGAGGAGGCTTGGTTGGCATGTGGGGGCCAGCAGCTGTGGCCACAGCTGCTTGGTGACTGCAGCGCACAGCCTTGCATGCTGCAGCACGAGGAGCCTGTACCCTGTGCCCGGTCACCTTGATGTCCAGGCCTCCTGCTTCAGTCACGTTGACCAGCGAGTTGTCCTCGCGTGCGTACCGCCCCACAAACAAGCCGTTGACAGGACTGCTGCTGCTGTGCTCCGACACCAGGGTTTTGTCGTTGTACAGCCGCAAAACCCCGCTGGACAGCGCCACCATCACGCACTTGGTGTTGCGGGTTGAGTTGGGGGTCAGCAGCTGCATGGCTCGTATGCTTGCTGGCATGTAGAGTGAGTACTGCTTGGAGCCTTGCAGGGAGTAGCAGTGGACAGCGTCTGCCATGGTGCCAACGATGATGGCCTTGATGGTTGTGACCTGCAGCAGCGCAACACCAGGTGGAAAACGTTCGCAGCAGGCTGGTGAGACGTGTAAAGGGGGGGGGGCAGGTGTCGGGGCGTGCATCAGGGCTGCTGGACATGCGTGGTGCAGCAGATGGCATCGACAACAGCAAACCATCTGTGTTAGCTGCCAGGCTTCATGCAATGGTACTGCCGCTACGGCAAGGCCGTACCCTCCCAGTCCTGCTGCTACTGCTACAGCCCTTGCACTCTGAGTTGAGTCAACATACCAGGCCTACAGGCTGCGACTCCAGCTGTATGACCGTCTTGGTCAGGGCACCAGCCTTGATGCTGTACAGCCAGCCGTCCCTCGCTGCCACAGTCACCCTGTAGCCCGCATCAAGGCCACCTGCTGTGGATATGATGGCGGATGCTGCTGGCAGGGTGATGCTGCTGCTGACTGCGGTGCAACCAGCCCCCAGAATCAGGACGCGCCTGTCTTCTGTGCCTATCACAAGTTGGCCCATGCCATCAGGCTGCGTGGGGCAGCACACAAGGGACAGCCACCACAGCACCATCATAATTTGAGTCATGTGCGGTGTTGAGGTTTAGCGCCTTGTAGCCATGTAGGCGCCGGGCGTTGTGCCAAGCACTAGGTAGTGCTGTGCAGCCAGACGAGAAAGCGACAGGCACAGCACGGCCACTGGAACTGTATCTGTCACGGTGTGGAGTGAGGGACCTGCAGCATTATGCCAACTCAACCTTCTTGTGTTGTACTTCAGCTGCTGAGCTGCCGGCAGTGCACAAACCCACCTCGTCTGCTGTTTGCCGTATGACTCCCATGCAAGTGATGAAGGACAGGCTGTTGGCTGCATCTCTGCTGCTGGCTGCATATGCTTGCTGCTCCTTGGGGTCTGACAGTGACAGCAGCTGCAGAGAGTGTGTGGCGAGCTGCAGGCCTGAGGCTTGCAGCTGCTGCAGCTTCTGCGCGCCTGCCTGTGCTGACACCTGCCCTGCCTGCATGGACTGCCTGGAAGCATCATGAAAGCCCATCACAATCACAGGTTGACAGGTACGAGATGAACGGGTCCATTCCTGGGGCTGATTGGTGAGCGCATAAAGCTGTCAGCAGTAGCCAGCATGCTTGCTGCGGCAGCGCATCAACTGCAGAGAGCGACAGCATTGCTCCAAGCCGAGCTTCGGCCAGTGCATGTACCCAAAGCCGGTCACCCCGTTCCACGGTGCCCCGCAGCAGCTGTGTTGCTGCCAGCTGGTGCCGCTTACCAGACTGTCTCCTCGGCTGGGTGCGCGTCTGCAGCTGGAAGCGTAAACTTGTAGAAGGGACGCAGGTTCTGGAACATATAGACATGAGAGCCTGCTGCCACTGCAACTGTGGGTGTGCGGGGACCTGAGCTGTCCAGCAACAAGGCACACACTGCGACTGGCACATCCTGCAGGTCCACCTCTGAGACCTTCTGTGTGCCTTTCCAAACCTGCACACGCAAACAACAACGTTGGTGAGTTGCGTTGACCAGGGTGGATGCTGCGACACACCACGAGGAGCTGTGGTCACGGTGCAACAGCAGCGCTGCTAGCAGTGGATGCGAGCAGACCCACCTTCAGCTTCTTGTCGGCATCTGCTATAACAAGCCGCCAATCACCGTCTCCACAGAGGCTGCAGGTGGTGATACAGGTGCTGAAGGCCTTGACGCCCGCCACTGGGTCTGCCCAGGCATCAAGCCATAGCTGCTTTGCTGGATCCCTGGCATGGCCAGATTTGCTGCTGCGTACAAGTCCATGGCGTGCTGGCTCCAGCTCAACAGTGGTCCTGTTTGGAGACATTGTTACTCAACAGATGTGACGTTTTCAGCGTTATTGAAAAGTGCCTGTAGACAGCACTGCAGGGCCAGAGGGGTGCTGCTGCCCTGACCAGTGCTGATCAATTCATGTATGACTTGTAGGGGTCCTGGCCAGATGATGCTGTGCCGAGCACATTGAGACGCATGTATGCCACTGATATTCACTGTCTGACACAACAAATACTCCGATTACGCCCATGCCACGACAACAGCAGAACCAAGGCGCCAAGATCACTCGTTGCCTGGACGCGCTGGGTGTTGAGAAGGCCGTGCATGCAGCCACAGACATAATGAGTTACAACTGAGATGTGCATGATATACAGGCGTCGCCAACAAGTCAGAGCCACAATTGAAGCCAAAGGTGTTCTCGTCAGCATTAGTAAGGACGGCAAGAGTCGAGTCCAGGTGAGCTTCACCTTTGCCAGATCCAAGCGGAGTATACGTTTGGTGTTGAGTGACTCATGTTGGAATCACGCATTGACCAGCAGCCTTCCACCGACCAGAGCTGACAACGGGACTCACGTTCTTGTGCTATTTGGACAGTTGTTGCCTCGGCTGCCTGAAACCATTCGCTTGAATACCTGTTAGATCTATGTACGCTAGCCTGTAGCCATTTGAAGACTCTATCATCAGCACAGGGCCAGCTGCTTCACCCACCTTCACAACCAACTCGGATAAGCGACAGCGTGTGGAGCTTGTGCAGCTGTTGCCTCGTTGACGAGTCCCTTGCGCTGCTGATATCAACTTCTCAGCAGCGCAGCCGCAGCGCTAGCTGCTTGTTAGGCGTCCACCTAGTGCAGGGCCACTGACAGCAGCAGATGCCACC
>QAXK01015333.1:0-15546 GCA_004335735.1 Chlorella sp. KRBP
ATGAGCAGCAGCGCCTGCTGGGTGAGCCTGGAGGGGGGCGGGTGGGGGGTTGAGGGGGGCTGCTGGGGGCGGGGGCAGTGGAGAGGGCCAGAGTGCAGCAAGGGTTGGGGGGTTGAGCTAGGGCGTGTGTTGGGTGGGGCGAGTAGTGCGGTGCAGTTATAGAGGCCGTTAGTGTCTGCGCCCGACCGTGATAAGGAGCAAGTCATGCTTGCAAGTTGTGGGCATGTTGCAGCTGTTGTGCTGTGTTGGTCATCTCAAGACCTGTGCTGTACCCTGCTCGGCTGTCCCCTGCTGTGTCCTGCTGTGCTTCTCTGTACTGCTGTGCTGTGCAGGTGTGTACAGCGTGGGCCCTGCTGACCAGAAGCAGCTGCTGAGCTGTGCCGAGCTAGCCAACAGGCGACATGCAGAGCTGACGGAGCAGCTGCAGCTGCAGCAGCAGGCGGGCCGTGACATGGAGCAGTAGTAGCTGTGTATTGTTTCTAGTTTGGCTGTGTAGTTTGTATCAGCGTTTGCGTTACTGGGGCCCTTGACGCCTTGTTTGGCGCCCTATGGGGTGTTCAGGTTCACCCTGACCATGCAACAGTCGTGGGGTGTTCTTTGAGGCTTGAGCGCAGGAGGCCGCAAGTCCTCGTAGCTGCATGACACTGAAACTGTCTGGTCCCCCTGACAGTAAACATCAAAGTTGTTTGAGCATCACTACCTCGTTGTGCTGCACTGCTCAACAGAAGCAGGGTTGCTGGGCAACACAAGCAGTTACTGGATAGCGCCATTGAACAGAAACCATGCAGGGATTGCTGGAACGGTGTCCTCTGTGTAATTGGAATTCAATTATCTAGATTACTAACGGTCCTGCAGCTGTCATGATAATCAAAGCCAGCACACCCACCACTGAGAGCTGGACCTCAGCACACTGCCTGCCGATGTGCACTCTTACCGCCGTTACTTTGCCTTGCTGCCAGAACTTGTGATAGGCTGGAGTAGCACTGATGGGATGGACTATCAGAACTTCCACATCCATGCCCAAAGCAGGTGCCCAACTGCAGCAGACCATGTTTGAAATGCCAGACAGCCACTGCAACCTGGCACATAATATGCGTGTGCTACTCACGTGCTGACTTACTGGTATCAATGATTACTACAATTCTGGATAATTTACCATTCTAGGAAGTTGAGGAGCTCTTTTGAAGCAAGCGGTACTCCCGGCGACGGTTGTCAACAGGCGAGCTGGACAAAAAAAATCTGCAGCCATATAGTTTGATGTGGTTTTTTCAACAAGCACCTTGTGCAGAGTTTTGTTGGTAAATCTTGTACAGCGCCTCAGACAGGGCCAGCACACAACAAACTCCTGAGCCGATCCAGCCTGGATCATCCGAAGTCCAGCGGGGTCACTGTTGCGCACAGCACCCTTTTCGGTCTTATGTTGGCCTGCTGGCTCCATATATAGGGCATCAGACGCTATGTAGTGCTGCAGATGGTGCAGAATAATGTGCTGCTGGTGCTTGTGGTTGCCTTGTGTCTCAGCCTGAGCCCTGCAGCAGTCCATGCTGTGGACCAGCACCATGTCTGCATCATCATACGAACGTACTACGGGCACGGCACCTACGGTGACAGTTCTCTCATCAACCTCCTGCAGTCTCTGAAGAAACAAACACACCCTAGGTGAGGTGCTTTGCTGCATGAACAGCAAGGCAAGGCAGTGCTCCTATGCAGGGGCTGGGTCAGGCACCGCATCTGCATTTGTTACATTTCATAAGACTCAACCAAAAAGCGCGAGTCTGCGACTGTCGGGCATCACAGCCTCACCACGTGTCCTGTGTGGCCTGGGCTGCAGATGGTCTGCGCTGCTGTTGGTCATGGACAACAGACCCTTCCCTGACCTCAGGCATATCGTCAGGGATGCGGGTGACGAGCGCATACAAGTGTTTGCCGAGTGGGTGAGCAATCGAACAACTTGTGTGTCAGCACTGAGCTTCCGTGCAGCTGCCTGCAGACAGTCGCAGCACCAGCAGAAACATAAGAGCACAGTGCAGCAGCTGTCAGGGCCATACACCCCACACAGCAGTGACCCAGGCTGAGATCTGCCCCCTCTCAGTTGCAGGGACCTCCCACACAGGCACTTTGTCCCTCTGCACCTGCTCCACATGCTGTCTTGACCAGCTCAATCCCCAAACAAGTTGTATGTCATCCTGCTGCTGCTGCTGCTGCTGCTGCTGCCTGTCTGCAGATATCAGCGCGCCACCAGCCTCGCACCAATGATGGTGCCCAGTGGGCCCCTGACTACCACACCAAGCTGTACAACCTCACTGACGACGCAGTGAGAGGTCAGCACATGACGTACACAGCATGATCACGCATGACGTGGCTGCATGCGGCATAGCCAACACTGCTGCAGCACGGCAGGCGCAACGCCATATGTCGCTTGTGGCATGTCTGCACAGCATGGCCCCAGCCGCACAAAGGCATCACCCCAGCGTGTTTCACCCTTGCCCCACCATCCCTCGTCAAGGCCATGACTGCAACATCACTTTCGCCCCAGATGTATGGCCTGGTTTCATGTTCGTGTGTCCGCCTGCGCTGTTGTTGTCGTCGTGTTCATGCCCATGTGCAGCCTGCCCCAGGGACACGCAGTGGCTGGTGGTGACTAATGGTGACAACGACTACGACCCCTCCTTCCTGTCAGTGCTGGTGCAGCAGCAGGGGGCTGAGGTGGTGGCCTTTGACTTCTACAGCAGGTTCCACAGACCCACAGGTACAGGGGGGGGGGCACCTTGCCACAGGCTACCCTGGGTAGCCTCACCAGAAGCATGTGTGTCTGTTTTGTGACGGTTTATTTGACTTCTACAGCAGGATCCTCAGGCCCACAGGTACACAGGGGAAAAGGGGTATTCTGGGTGCTACCCTGGGTAGCCTAGCAGCTTGGGTTGCATACGAGCATCACGTGTGCGCTTGAAGTGCTCATGCAGACAATTTCCCATGGGCTGCACAACCGCAGTGGACCCAACCACAAAGCCATTGCTGCTGCAATGCACCTCCTACCATGCATCTGTCAGCATACAACCCTGCCCCCTCACCATGCCTGACCACCTCTGTCCCGAAGCCCAAACCATGCTCAACGCGTCATCACCGCTCTTGTTCGTCCCGCCATGTATTTGCTGCAGCTGCGCCCTGTGAGCGCTTCGCAGCAGGCCCAGGCCTGCCCCCCTGCAAGATCAACGAGCTGCGCTGGTGCCAGACCGACCTGGCGGCCAATGCATACTTCTGGCCGCGCTTCATGGCTGACGACATGCGCTTTGGGCTGCTGGACTCGGGCCAGCGAGCCAACCATGACGGCTATATGGCTGACGTGGTGCGCGAGCGCCAGTGGAAGGTGTGTGGGGTGTGTTGGGGTGTTGGGTTTTTGCAGTTTGTGTGGGGTGTCAGCTGCACTTATGTCAGTACGAGTTGCAACAGGCAACCATCAGGTGTGACTGCCAGAAACACCTGCCTGCCTGCCATGCGTAATGCTGTGCAATGCACTGCTCGTGTGTGCTTGGATCAGAACCTCATGTGCTGCACTGCCATGTACTGTGAACATGCAGTGTGCACTGGTATGTGTGCTTGCACCCCCGTGGTGTGTGGCACTGCCATGTGCTGTCATGAAAAACAGTGCCTGCTGCTGTCTTTGGCTGCAGACCGCTCGTATCAGTGGCAGGTGCCTGGTGGATCATGCGCCCACACCACAGTCCTGTGCAGCACTGGGGGGTGCATGGGACGACATT
The DNA here is from genome assembly GCA_004335735.1 of Chlorella sp. KRBP. Taxonomy (NCBI): domain Eukaryota; kingdom Viridiplantae; phylum Chlorophyta; class Trebouxiophyceae; order Chlorellales; family Chlorellaceae; genus Chlorella; species Chlorella sp. KRBP. The sequence goes on from QAXK01015333.1 coordinate 3,759, forward strand.
GAAGCAGGAACTGAGGCAGGCGCAGGGGGCAGGTGAGGCAGAGACCCATAGTATGGTCGTTCTTTCTGGTGCTGTGAGAGGTGTGATGCTTGCAGCCAAATGAATCTGACCTGGGGTAGAGATTGAGGTGTCCTGCTACCTTGATTTCACATGCCAGTAGACCCCCTTTCGCAGCCAGCAGGCAAGGCCGCATCAGCAGTGCTTGATACTTGCACTTGTCTCATGTGTTGACATGGGCCATGTGCCCACACGGGGGCTGTCAGAGGTTGCAGCACACACATCAGCACAAGCATCAAAAAACGCACAATCATCGCAGATTATGAAGCCTAAGATGCAAGGCTCTACGGCACCGCTGTGTGTGCTGCTGTGTGCGCAGGTGTATCACAGTGACGAGGGCAGCAAAGATGCTGGAGCTGCTGGGGCCTGAGGCAGAGATGGTCACAGTGGATGTCGCACACGACACAAGTGAGTGCTTGTGTGCACAGCTGCTGGAGTTGTGCACCTTGATTTGAGGTCTGGGTTTTGCAGAGAGGCTGATGTTATGTCCAAAGCAGCAGCAGCAGCATACATCAACACCAGGACGTCAGTTGACCCATCGATGACTGTATATAGTATAGTTTTCAGTGGTGTGTGGTAGATAGGGTCTGCACTGCAGACTCCGCAGGTTATACCTGCAAAGACTGAATGCACGCAGGATTGCTGAGCTGTTGTCCCCTTGTGCCTGTGATCCTGGTGCTGCCGCAGGCTTTGGTCTGCCTGATGGCCCTTTGATGATGCCTTGCTTACGTTTGGCGTCGAAGCAGCGGCATAGAGACCTTGCTGTTTTTTTCCCAGCAGCGTGCATTGCACAGGTTGACGCAGATCCGACCTGAACAGCTTTCAACCCATGTGAACGACAGAACTGCAGAAAGGGCACTCCAGTCGCTTCATTTGTTTTCTCGCTTTTGATACCGTCAGTCTGTGCACATGTGGCGCGCTCCTAGAACAGCACCGGTTTGCCTGTTCAGATCCCGGTCAAAGTGCACACGTCATCAGCCTGCGTCATGTCACCAGGCGCGTGCAAGGGGCCTGGGTATCTTGATAAACACTCCATCATCACGACGCGACCGATAAAGCTACCCTTCAATCACACACCAAGCAATCCGGAAGTCACGGGATACCAGCAATTCACACCAGCACCAATACAAGCGCGCAGGCGACCAGATGGACCGCAAGGAGGAGTGCAAGATGGCTCCCGAGCACTTGATTGAGAGACACGAGGTTTTTGACCGCAAGGCTCACGAGGACCATGCAGACACGCTGGCTGAAGCAGTGGCACATGACAAGGCTGAGCTGGACGACAGGTAACCACCCATAGGTCCTTTGCTGGTCTCCAGTGGATCTTTGAGGGGACAATTGGGTTTTCCGCATGGGAATGCGTGTGGCAGAAGGTAGTAGCAGTGCTATGTTGCTGTGTGACATCTTCCCTAGGGTGGGGCCTCACCTGCTTGGACACATGTTGACAACCGTGCATGGGAGGAGTTGATGTACACACCAGACCAGTTCGGAATACATGGCAGCTTAAGCACTGCGTGCAGCGCTCTTTTCCCTTGAAGTCACAAACTGTCCACCCCTGACTCTTCCACGGTATGGAACGATGACACACACACTTCTCACCATTGCCTTCTTGCCATTCTGCTCTTGCTGTATCCCTTTGATCATACAGGAGCACTGCCAAGTTCGTTGACCCACCACACAGGGATTGAGGCCCAGAGATCTGAGCAGGGGGCCCTTGTGCAGCGCAGGTGGTGCAGCTGTGCACCCTGGAATGCACCTCAGTTGGGCAGCAGCTGGTGCCACATCAAGTGTCTGCTCACCGAGCACTGACCATCCGCAATGCACAAATGCCGTTGAGGACTGCCCGGGGCTTTTGGTCACACTGTCTTTGACAGCTGTGAATGGATGCCTTAGATGGCTGGTGGTGGGGTTCTGGACTTGGAGCAGGGTGTTTTGTGGCATGTTGTGGCACGTCATGCACTGCACAACCAAGTATGCAGCCAGGACTGCCAGATTTGGCTCTGGTGTGGCAGCGTAGAAATAGGAGTGCCGCAGCCTGCACATAGTGGCTGGGCTGCTTCCTCAGCAGTGTGTTGTGCATTGCAGGAGCAGCCTTATGGTGATGGTGTACAATGAACCTGTGGGGTTGCCTAATGCCAGTCGCAGCTGTCATGAACGGCTGACAGCTGGGACCACAGCTACGGGGTGCAATGCATGACTGCTGTGCAGGTGTTGGCGGCGGGCTGTTGTTGTAACAATCTTCTTCTTGGGCAGCAAGTGCCACAAGAGTTCCACCGCCTGACTGACACAACCAACAGGCCACACCAGCGGCAGCTTGTTCAACTGCTTCAGACGCAATGCGCCCTGCACAAACCAGGAGGCCCTGGAATGAATCATGCATGTCTTGCTCTGCTGATGCATCTGCATGTGCCTTGCAACAGAGCTGCAGGCATACCTGCCATGCCACCAAGAAGTCTTCCACAGGCAGCCACACCAGCCTGTGTAGGCTTCAATCGGTCAACCAGCAGCAAACAATGCTTGCACACACCAATGCTGTCAACAGGGCACACCAGGGGGGGGGTCTCACTCCACGTTGAACTCGTGCCGCTTCTGCTTCTTGAACTCTGTGAGGCCCTTGCCTGACCCAATCACACCGACCTTGCCACCATCAGGCACCTGCAGCCACACATCAGCACCAGACACATTTAGGGACTGAGCCTCATTTGGAATGTCGTAGTATGCAATGCACGGTTGACTGCGTTCCAAAAGGTTGGAACATCAGCAGCAGCAATAGCCACAGCGTGTGGGTAGCAAGGGCTGTCAGTGAGTGCCAGTAGCTGCATGATGTACAGCTGTGTACGAACCACACTCTGTGGGCTGACGGAAATGTAACTTATCCATTCATTGATGCAATGCCAGGCACTCGAGAATGCTGTTGCAGCAACTAGACCATTCCTTGCACAAGCAGTATCGTCAGCAGAAGTAGGCGGCTGAAGGCATAAGGTGTACCGTGCACTGAGTGTACTTGATGTACGGCAGGCTCACTCACCGCAAACATGCTCTCCTTCTTGCGGCCCGTGAAGTAGCCTGCAGGGGAGGAGAGTGTGTACACCAACACAAACACAGGTACAGGTACAAGCAACTGTCAGCACGTGTGACATGATGTGACGCAATCACAGGTGAGGCGTTGCTGGCACATGTGCATCTCCAAGTTCAGGGTTGAGGTTCTATTGATGTGTGCACGGTGTGATAGCCTGCACAGCGCTTGACTCAGGTCCACAGCCCCAGCCACTTCTCAACACTGCTGTCGCCCTCTAAGTTAGCCCCTTCCCCAGCCGCGCCCACCCCTTGTGGATCACCCCCCCCCCTTGCCCCCGCTCCCCCTACCTCACCCTGCTTGGGTTTGCTGCCCTTGCCCTTGAGGAAGGACTGCCAGCTGTCTGCACGCTCCTTCTGCTTGATGTCCATCTGCTGGAAGCGCTTCTTGCTCTTGTAGCTCTTGAGCAGCTTCTTCTTGCGCGCAACAGTCTTTTCGTCATCACCCGGCTTGATCTCCAGCCACTGCACACCAGCATAGATGCATGCATTTCAATACAGGCCGTTGAGCACGCGGCTCTCTGTCAGCATGGGGCATCCAAACATGCAGTTGACAGGCAGGGTACATGCAAGCCCATTCCTGTGTGTTGAGAGTGGAAAGCCGAAAAGGAAGGCAAGCACAACCAGGCTGACAAGAAGGGGCCGGGGGACATGCAAGCTGAGTATCTTGGGGTGCATCATGACAAGGATGTGCCTGTGCCTGTGTGTTGGACATACAGTATGCATAGTAATGTTTGCAAGTGTGTGCGTCAAGGGGGGGGGGGGCATACCTTTGGTGGTGCTTCATCAACCACTGGTGTCTCCTGCACGCGCTTGCGCTTGGGTGCTGCCACGCCAGTGTAGCCTGCCTCATCCTCCACAGGGGGCCGCACAGATGCCAGAGGCAGCTGCACAGCACAGCACAGCACAGCACAGCACAGCGACAGCACAGCGCGGCATAGGCATGTGACACAAAATACCAAGTGAGTGGCTTGCTGGTGACACGGGAGGCAATGGGTGAAGAGCAGGGAGGGGGAGGGTGCACTGTTTATGCAGGGCGCAACAAGCGCAGGCCACAGTGCATGCATTGCGCGCAAGCACTGTACATGTAGAAGGCCCAGTGGCCCTGCTGCTGCTGCCCCCTGCTACTGCTGCTGTACCTACTGCTCCTGTACCTACTGCTGCTGTACCTACTGCTGCTGTACCTACTGCTGCTGTACCTACTGCTGTTGTACCTACTGCTGCTGTACCTACTGCTGCTGTTCATGGCCGCAATGGGTGGCCTGCTTGGCAGTACCAAGTTCAAGGCATCCAAACATGCGGGAAGCCTGTTGCTGCTGCACACCGCCAGTCCCGACTATCATGCATGAAGTGCTGTGATCGGGACTGGATTCTGTGACTACAACAGCATAAATGCAAGCATGCTCTTGGTGCAAACTCGATGCAGACCCATTGTCACAACAATGTCAACATGCCTAAGGCACTACTCACTGCTTCTTCTGTGCCGTAGCCCTCATACAGCACTACAAACTTGCCATCCTCCGTCACTGACTTGACTGTGGCCTTGTAGTACTGCCCATCACCGCTGTACAGTGCCAGGCACTCGGAACCTACTGCCCAGGCTGGGTTGCCCTGGCCCAGCAGCGCCTGCTTCACTTGTGCCCTGCGAATCTGGTCTGCAACCGATGCAGGCAGCATGGCTGGCACGTTGAGCTGTGCTGGCGTGACGAGCTGCTGATGTAGCTCGTCATGGCTGCTGCTGGGACCTGCTGCTGCAGGTGCTGGGGCTGCTGCTGCAGCGTAAGGGTCTGGTGCTGGGGCTGCTGCTGCTGTTGGGGCTTGTGCGGGCACTGCGACGCCTGCTTCTGCCAGCAGGTCCTCTGTTAACTGGATGACCTCCGTAAGGTTGTCATACATCTCCCTGAGCTCGTCATTTGTGTGATCTGACAGCAGCAGTGTCTCAACCTGCTGCAGCTGCTCCCGGTAGTCCGCTAGGTTGGCCTGCAGCTCTTCCACAGAATGGGTCTCTTCAGCCATGGTCGACAGCTGCTGTTTGCCAAGTGATCAGTTGTTCCCCTGGTTGATGCAGAAGCGCGGTTGAGTGGTGTTCAAAAACGACACAAGACAGCAGCAGAAGAGCTGAAGAGGTCGCAACTGTGACAGCAAACACTTCAGCCGCGTCAGCACGAGCGTTCACACGAACCTGATCCAGCAAGCTTGACAAACAGTCCAAACAGTCATCACAGGGTCCACTTGCACCCTCGAGTAAGGCCCACGTGTACGTATGCCTGTCAGTTCACAACTACCAGGCTGTTCTGCTGTTGCCACTTGGCCTGAAACATGTCTGACGAGCTATTTATGACGGTTTAAGCGTCTGGTTACAGCCTCATGAATGCATCAAGGTGGTTCTGCTGCCAGACAGGTTACCTGGCTTGATCAGCAAGTTGTTTGCATGCACACACAAACGCAGGCACAAGGCCTGCAGCTTCTTGATATCAATTTATCAGTTCTAGACTCTTTGGTACTCGAGTACCTCACTGCAGAGGACTTTGTAGAGGTGAGCAGCTGTTTCACACCAAAATCAGTTGAAGCAGCGTGTTGTACCGCATGAGCTCATGCATGCCTTCCTATGCATCTCAGGAGGACGATGAGGCCGCACAGAAGCTTCAGATTCAGAGGTTTGCGGCCTTGGCGGCTTTTCAGCAGCTACAGCAGGGCCATGTAGGCGATGCCATGGCCATTGCTGCATGCCACTGCCCTGCTGTCCTTGAGGTGGGTCCTGACAATCAGCATGCATAGTAGATCAGGGATCTGTGCTTTCATAGCCATTGTAAATGAGTAAAGACGCAATCATGCATCAGGCAACAGCACAGAATAGTGCTTTCGAACATGGGATGGTCCTAGGCAGTTTTTGTGTCTCCGGGTTTGTTGCACATGTTGTTGCCCTCACAACCACCATGCTGGCTCACAGCAACAGCAATTCATGGGATGCCTTATGCTCCCCAGTACATGCCTCGTTTATGTTGCTGGTGAGCTTGCCTGGCAGCTGTGCTGCTGTGGCTGCTCTGAGTCTCAGTTGCTGCACGTCAGCTTCCAAGCGATCAGCAGCACAAGCTGTGCAGTGGCAGTCCCTGCAGCTGCTTCTCTGTGGAATGCAGTTCTGCATACCACAGACCATCAATGGTTCCAACGGCAGCCAGCGTGCTCAAACATACGACACCCTTCCCCCTCATTCCCTTCCACAACACCCCACAGGACCCGCAGCTGTCGTTCAGGCTGAAGCGGCAGCAGTTCATTGAGCTGCTGAGGCAGGAGACAACTGAGGGAGATGCAGCAGCACTAGGTGAGAGGACGCCAGAGGCCCTGAAGCTCGGACTGACAGGAAAGCTGTGCTGCGAGTTGATGGCTGCATGTCCCATGCACAGCCTAGCCTGCTGCCTTGCCCCTGTTGCTTGCTGTGCTCCTCTTGCATGCCCTCAGCGTGCACACAAGAGGAGCCTGCATGCAGCTTGATCCATGTTGAAGTTTGAGGCCATGGATACCTGGATACCTGAGTGTTTGTCACTGACACGCACGGTGCATGGCTCTGCGTGCTGCTGCGCTGTGCTGTGCTGTGCTGGCCCCCGTACGACTGCCCTCGCGTATCCTTGCGCGCACCCAGCATGTGCGAGGGAGGAGCTCGCCCCACTGGCGCTGCATGCTTACCCTGAGGCCTTCCTGGACTTCAAGAAGACACTGCTCATGCTGGTGGACACACAACAACAGCAGCAGCAGCAGCAGCAGCAGCAGCAGCCGCAAGCCTGTGCGCATCAGCAGCAACCCCAGCCATCACCACAGCAGCAGCAACAGCAAGCTAGCCCGGTCCGGGCATCTCAGCACCAGCAGGAGTGGTCCCTGCAGGCTCGTCAGCAGCTGGCAGAGACCCTCTACCACAGCATGCTGCTGCACATGGGTGAGTGTGTTGCGTTCTTTGGGCTGCTGTTAGCTCAGAGTGGACGTGCAGTCAACAGTTGTGGGCTGCATGTGCTTGGGCTGTGGCAGCAGAAACAAGGCTCTCAGTGTCGCACAAGTATGTGCAATTTGCTCCTGCTTATAGCTACAACAGCCAGGATTGCCGCCGTGTTCTGCTCCTGCAGGCTGCCCTGCCCCACCTCTCTCCCTGCTGCTGCGCTACCTGCTGCACCTGTACCGCCAGCACACCTCAGCGGCAGCAGCAGCAACCGGCAGCAGCAGCAGAGGCAGGGGCGGCCAGTCTCAACAGCAGCAGCAGCTGCAGCAGGCTGCACAGCAGCTGTCATCTAGCAAGGGCGGTTGCTTGGCTCAGGGGTTGCTGCTGGAGGGTCGTGATGAGGGGCCCCTGCCCCCTGATGGGACTGGCCAGCAACCCAGGGCAACTGATGTGCAGGTGAGGGTGGTCGTAGATGCCGTCACCTGCAGGTGTTGACAAGCAATGGATGAGATTGCTGCTCTGCTGCTGCTGCAGCTGCCGTCGCTGTCGCCACTGCTTTCCAGCTGCGGCTCGTCCGCTGCTGGTGGTGCTGCCAGTGTGCTGCTACCAACTGCTGCTGCCGTCCACTGCTGCTGCTGCTGTTGTGCAGGCCCTGATGGCAGCAGTGGGCCTGCAGAGGCGGGAGGCTGAGGATGCATTGAAGCAGACAGGTGGTGACGTGGCAGTGGCACTGGCACACCAGCTGGGCCGCCTGCGCCTGCAGACACCCATGCTGGATTGCCTGGTGTGGCAGTATGCAACAGCACGGTGGGTCGCTCTCGCTGCCTTGTGGTTGTGTGCTTGCGGGCACGCTGTGTGGTTGTACCATGCGATTTGCTTGCTGTGGGGCGTGCGGTTGTGAAAGCATACCAAACATAGCAAGTGGGCAGGGTTGTTGGTGCAGGCATCAACAGTCCGGGACAGATTTATATCATGGAGGTATTGTATTGTCTGCGGCCTTGTGTTGCTCCAGTCGGCATTGCTGACCTACTGCTGCTGCTGCTGCTGTGGCTGCTGTCCCTTTGCTGTTGCTGCTGCTGCCAGGGGCCTGTTGGAGCCAGCAGATGGTCCTGAGGCAGTGGCAGCAGCCATAGCTGCAGCAGCAGCAACCAACTGCACCACCGACCACAGTGGCGCTGATGACATGGACATCGACACAACAGCAGCGCCACACAGCCCACAGCAGACAGCAGCAGCAGCAGAATGTGCAGCATCCGTTGCCCCAACAGCCGCAGCAGCAGCAGCACCAGGTGGAAAAATGCCTCCCCCAGCCAACAGGTCAGCAAAGCGCAGCAAGGCAGCAGCAACAACAACAACAAGCAGCAGCATGGCAGCAGGCCAGCTGGGCAGCAGTAGCCCGTTCAGGACAGCTCAGCAGGGTTTTGGGGCAGCAGCAGGCCGTCCTGAGGGTTTAAGCCACACCTTGATGACAGTGCAGAGCCCCAGCCAGGGCTCCGTAGCCTCGCTAAACCGCAGTGCCTCCCAGAGCCCTCCCTACAAAGCCCCGAGGTACAGGCGCAAGCAAACCCCATCCAGGTTCTACTGCTGCCCTACTGATGGGCCCGTGGGTGAGTCAACACAGCAGCAGCAGCAGGAGCAGGAGCAGGAGCAGGAGGAGCGACAGCGGTGGTTGGGACGGCTTGAAGAGGTGGTGGTGGTTGGGCCTGGTGGATCCAGCAGCCTTGAGCAGCAGCAGCAGCAGCAGCCTCCTACCGCAGCGGCAGTGAAGGGGTCCCCTGGCAAAGCAGTACCTCTCTCACCCCCCAGCGCAGCAGCAGCAGCAGCAGCAGCAGCAGCAGCAGCGTCGCCGCACAAGAGCATCGGCAGCAATGGCAGTGCTGGTGTGTCACCGGGTGACCCTGCTCAGCAGCTGGTGACGTCGGTGCGAGCCGGTGCGCAGCAGCAGCGCTGGCAGCAGCTGCAGCAGCAGCTCAAGGCCCAATCCTGGGTTGGTGGGGCCGGGGCCGGGGGTGGTGTCCTGGCTGATCAGTTGGCTGCTCAGGAGAAGGTCACCAGGGTCCAAGGTTTACTGCAGCAGCAGCAGTGCAAGGAGGCCGAGGAGCTGATAGAGCAGCTGGCGCCTGGATTGCTGCAGGAGCAGCACCAAGTGCTGTTTGACCTGAAGCGCTGCCAGTTCACTGCGGTAGGTGTCTGAGGTGTGACGGTGCTTCTGCGCTCCTCTGGCACCATATGCCGTTGTGGCTGTGTGATGCAGGTAGCATCACCCACAACCATGCCGCAAACAATGGGTTGCTCTGCACTGGCAGCCGAGACTGGCTGCTCTACTCACACCATGCACGCTGCTGTTCACACAGATGATAAAACTGCTGCCGCTGACGACCATGATCCTGCTTCTGCTGCTGCTATGTGTGTGTGTGTGTGTGCTGTGGTTGCCGCTGCTGCAGTTGGTTGAGGCAGGTGACTTTCCCGGAGCACTGCTGCTGGCCCGCAGCCAGCTCACCCCCCTCGCAGACACACACCCGGAGCTCCTGCCCTGCCTCAAGGCCAGCATGGCCCTACTGCTGCCACGGCCAGCCGCCGGCGGCAGCAGTGGCAGCAGTGGTGGCAGCAGCAGTGCGGTGCTCGGTCAGAAGCTGTGGGATGTGCTGCTGCCGCTGCTGCAGAGCAGTGTGGGGATCGAGCCACCTGGGCTGGTGTCATTAGTTCAGGTGGGTCTCAGGAGGGTTTTGGGGACCCGTTCCAGGGGTTTTGCCGAGGGTGTGGGGTTCAGATCTCTGGTTGCAGGTGCATTACAGGGAGGGAGAAGACACCTGGGCTGGGTACCTGGGGGGCTTGAGACTGATCACACACTCACACGCTGCGTGCAACCCTGCCCCTGCACATGCCGCTGACCACCCATAAGATATGAACTATAGCCAAGACCCCAGCGCTGCAGCAACGCAACTGCATGTGTTGACTTACAGTGCACAGCGTAACAATGCTTACTATGCTGTGTTGCTTAGCATACTATGCTTATGCTTTGTTGTGTGCCTTTGTGGTACTTGCAGGTGCTGCTGACTGCCCACAAGGCCTGGTTCGTACGCCAGCGCTGCAGCGACCCCTTTGCAAGCACCCTGCAGCTCACCAAGCTGCTGGTGGCACCAGCAGCAGGGACAGCAGCAACAGCAGCAGGGGCAGCAGCAGCGGCAGCAGGTACAGACAGCCCAGGCCCAGAAAGACCGCCAAGGGGCAGCAGGGGCACAGCAGGGTCGGCAGCAGCAGCAGCAGGGCCACCAGCAGCAGCAGCCAGTGGTATTGCTGTCAGGCTGGCGGCTGGGGCAGCAGCAGCAATGGCGGCAGCGGCGTCTGGTGACGACGCAGCCGACATGGACTTTGAGGAGCGCATGCTGGCGTACCTGCAGGAGCGGTACAGGGCAGTACGTGATGAGTCAGACGGGGAGGGGGCTGCAGGGGGGCAGCAGGAAGGGGAAGAGGAGGAGGATCAAGAGGAGGACGAGGAGGGTGCTGAGGTGGATGAGGCTGCAGTGCTGCAGGTGTGTGGGATGTGTGGGATGGTATCTGCTGGAGTGGGATGCTGTCAGTGTGCTGCACAACCGGCCCGGGGGGGGGGGCACACGTGCCTGTGGCATGTTTGGGGTTGCAGGAATGTAGCAGGAAGTTCTTACAGCCCAGGCACACAAGTGAGGTGCTGTGCATCAACTGGGCCGCTGATGGCGAAGGCCCTGCTGCTGCTGCTGCTGCTGCCGCCATGCTTGCTTCTGCTGCTGCTGCTGTCATTGTCAGGTGATGGAGGTGCTGGAGTTGCCGCGTGGCACTGCCCTGGAGCTGCTGGCTGACCACGGTGGTGATGCACAGGCAGTCATTCTGTCTATGCTGGGGTGATGGGTGGTGAGCAATGGAGGCTTTCAGGGGCAGGGGGCGGTCTTTGAGGGAGGGATACCGGTCCCATGCTTCGCCGTGAGGTGGGGGCAATGACCGCTGACACAGGAGTGTTTGGTGTCTGGCCACGTGTGCTTGCTGATGATACCTTGCAAGTGTAGTTCCATGCTGTGTTTTTGCAGCAGGCAGGATGATGTACATTGAGTGGTACAGGCCGTGTACTCACAAGAGTGTGATGTCATGGCAAGGGCATATTGGTGCCCAGGGGTTGCTTGATGCATCGTAGCCAGGGTGAGGGTAGAATTCTTCAGGGTGAGCAGCCTGTCGTGGTGTTGCAGAGTGTATTGAGAGCAGATATGAAAGGGCCCAGTGCGTGGGCGTGTTGGGCATTGTACAGTGCTTGTGAAGTATCAACTGCAACCAGGTTGCCAGCCTATTGGCCGCATGCCTTTTGATTCAGGCTTGATACTTGATGTGCATTGAAGCAGCAGGGGCACCTGTCTCTGTGCAGCGTGGGGCTGCTGCCTGCGTTGGAGCGGTGTGCCTATGTACCATATGCATGCGGCTGTGTCACCGTGAAGCAGTTGCTGAGAGAGCACTCAAAGCTGCCAGTCTTGCAGCAGCTGATGTAACATACTGGGGCCGCTGTCGTTACACGTAGGGCTGGGAGGGGGGTGGGGGTCATGCATGCAGACATGCAGCCACGACCAGAGGGGTGTGGGTGACAACATTGCAGGTAGCACCCAATGCTTCAGAGGTACTGCATACGTATGCAGTACAGCAACACCCAATGCTTCAGAGGTACTGCATACGTATGCAGTACAGCAACACCCAATGCTTCAGAGGTAC
>QAXK01015342.1:0-11234 GCA_004335735.1 Chlorella sp. KRBP
GCCCAGCCGCAGCAGCTGCAGATCGAGTGGCCGGACGCGTCCCTGGTGGATGCAAAGGTGGTGGGGCAGCAGCTGCTGCTGCTGTGCAGTACCACCACAGGAGGCAGCTTTGTTGTGAGATACGGGCTGAAGGACTGGAGCTATCAGGGCCCCTGCCAGCTGCTGCAGCAGAAGGCGGGCGAATGGGGCGGCCAGCAGGTAGGGGGGCCACTTGTGCTTTGGGTATGGTGGGGTGCCAGAGGTGCCGGCGAGTGCAGACTGGAGATGCCATACTTGGTTGTCGCAGACGCCCAGAGAGAAACGCCCAGCAAGAGCGGCTTTGTTTGCTTGTGGAATCCATGGGGTTGGCGGACCTGCTCAGGAGCACTCCACAGAGTCTTGTAACCCATGTGGGGCCAGGATTGCTCAAGAACATGATCAGTCGTCCTCCCCAGCTTCAGAGGCAGATTGTGATAATGCTTGGGCCTCGCTCATGTGTTGTTGCTGCTGCTTGCCTTGCAGGAGGTCTGGAGTGCTGCACTGGCTGCTTTCCCAGCTGACATCGACCCCAGCAGCCATGTCCTGTCACAGATACTGGTGCCAGGTGGGTCCAACTTCAAGCTGTTCCTGCATGTGGGCCCCCGGCCTCATCATAAGCGCTGCTTGCGTGCCTTGTTAGACGAGTACACTCAACATACCCTGTGTTTCGTTGCTGATCCTTTAGCCAGCGCACGTCGTGACAGGCACAGCCGCTTGCTTGGACTGGGTGTGCTGTAGGTCACGCTGTGGATGCTTGGGGTGGTGTGCATGATCAAGGCCCGGCATGGCTATCCCCCGACACACCTGTTGTGCTGTTGCTATTGCTGTTCCTGTTGCAACTCTGCAGGTCAGCTGTGTGCTGACACTTTGAGGGCCACCATGAGCTACTTTGGTGCACAGCTGGGAGCATCAGAGCTGGCACACAGTAGCCTGGCTCATGTGCAGGTGTGTATGGCGCATGGTGCTACACCACGCAGCCAGATGCTGCATCAAGCACAACATGCTTTGCTGTGTTGTACACCACAGCTATATGTGGACACTTACATCTAACGGTACCTGTCCCAGCAGCGCACCTTGTATTGCCCCCCTTTTTCAAAAGCTTATACCATGCTGACACTTTGCTGCTGTCGTTCCGACGTGCAGGCCTGCATCACAGCAGCAGTGCAGCTCATCCACGCACGCAATCCAGCCTACACCTCCGCACGCTGCTGGCACACGCTGTTTGCGAAGTACTGCGAGCTGTGGCAGCAGCAGCACCCCCTGATGGGCCTGTGGGCCAGCCCTGGGGGCTGGGTGGGTGCAGTGAGGGCTGGCGGCCTGCTGACTGTGCTGAGGGGGGTCACTCCTGCAGAGGCGCTGGCACAGGAGACACGCCCATCTGTGCTGAAGCACATCATGGAGGTGTGTGGCGTGAGTGTTGGGTGTGTTGGGTGCCTCTCACTCTTCCATGAACAGCTTGTTCCGTGCGCAGCTGGCAGAGTCACGAGCATCTGAAAAGGCTGAGCGCCCGGTTGATAGCATTGCAGACGCCCTACTGTCCACGCATCACGCGCACCAAGCCCAGCCTGCTGGCGCTGGGCCACTCTTAGCAACACCATGTTTGCCGTGTGCACAAGCAGCGCCTGTGCTGGCATCTGTGCTAGCGTGTGATCTGATCCAGCTGTGACATGCTGTGCCTCTCTCTTCACCGCATGTGTCCTGCTGTCCATCCATGCATGCATGCTGTTGTCAGGCTGCTGGCGTGTCGACGTCCAGCAACTTGGGTGTCATCGGGGGCCCAGCTGACGTTGCCAAGCTGCGCATCTGCCTCGACACACTGGGTGATGCACTGGGCCAGCCTGCATTGAGGACCATGACGCAGCTCATCATGGCAGGTGGGTGTGCCTGTGCGCCTGTGCGCCTGTGTGCATGTGACCACCCGGTCAGCACAGCACGCGACCACGGCAACATGTCAATGCAAAAGCACAACAGCATGCAGGGTCAAGCGGCCAGTCAGCACATGTGAAGTTTTGCCTACACTGACCAGCAGACAGCCAGCACCATACGTGACTGCGAAATACTGGAGCAAAAACCAAAGTAGATCACCAGCACAGCACATGACTGGCACAGTACATCGCAGAACCTCCGACTCAAGCTGTGTATTGCTGCAGGCGTCCCTGTGGAGAGCCACCTGCTGCCAACATTTGTGGAGCTGCTGCTGCAAGGGCCCCAGCTCCAGCAGCAGCAGCAAGCCAGCAAGGCATCCCGGGCCAGCTTTGTTGGGGACGGCGGCAGCCTTGCCCGGCAGCAGCAGCAGCTGCAGGAGTGGCGGCAGCAGCGGCAGGCCCGGCTGCTGGCGGTGCATTCACAGCTGGCTGAGCTGCCACATGCACTTGAGACACTCACGTACGTGCCTGCCCACCTTCGGCTGTAGAACAGCATGTGACCCATGCACGTGCATCCAGCTTTCGCGCAACCCCTAGCAGTGGTGTTGACAGCAGAGAGTTGGGTTTGAGTGAATCACCCGAAAGGCAGCCTGCAGGCGCCATGCGGCCAACGCATTGTTGCTCCAGATTGTCGGCAGCGCCCGCTGACCCATGCTGGCTGACATGCCCGCAGGACTCACTGTAAAGTACAGCACTAGGCAGTGCTGCCTGTCCATGCCTGCTCAAACAACCCCGTCCCATGCTGTCTGTTGCGGGCTGCCCATGTGCAGCGGCTTTGTCGACCTCGCGATCTTGGCAGCAACGCGGGCGGCGACGCAGCTGCAGTCCCCAGCGCCTGCAGCAAGCAGCCCGTGCCCTCCACTCGCCACTAGCACCCTGCTGTCCAGCGTGGCGCTCCATTCCCTGCGGGCTACCTGCCTCACACTGCAGAAGCTGCTGCTGCTGTTGGGCTACATCAGTCACATCGGGTCCCTGGGTTCCGCGCCACTGACAGCAGCAGACCATGCAGCCACAGCAGCAGACCTCATCACGCCGTTGGCCACAGCCCTGCGCTCTGCTGCCGCAGCACTCTGGCTGTGCAAGACGCCCGCAAGCGCCGCTGTGCCTGGCCTGCTGACCAAGCTCCAAGGCTCAACAGGTCTGTGAAACACTGTGGTGCCCTCTTGCTGTCACGTGTGCATGCAACACCCACAGCATGCACCCGCATGCTCCCCAACATGCTTGCGCTTGTGCATGCGTGATGCCCTGGCCTCAGGCCAGGCAAGCACATATGATGGGGGGCAGAGTTTCCATGTGTTTTGCTTACCATAACACCAAAGGGCCTGGCCAAGCAGGCATGCTTTTTGAAGCATCAAGTGTGGCCATGCATACACTGGGCCGGCCCATGCGTATGCCTTCCCCTGTCACCTCGATTGTTGTCACTGCACCTGACTCCTCCATGCCTTGACATCTCCCGGTGCACCTCCCATGCTGTCGACTGCAGGCACTGGACCCGGCCCGCTGCCAAGCTTCCGTGCAGCTGCTGCACCTGGCACAGCCGCGGGCGCTGCCGCTGGTGATGCTGTTGCTGCTGATGCCGGAGCCTCAGGTATGTTGGGACGCCACCCTATAACGTTGGGCCGGGGAAGAGCTGTGCCTATGTAGTAGGTGCTGCTTATGGTAGCTGCTGCGGGCGGCCTGTGCCAGCTGCAGACAGTGCTTTGATATGTATGGCAGAAGAGGTGTACATTCTTACATCATCATCGAAGCAAGATCGCCATACTGGTGCTGTGTCTGTTGGTTGCGTGTTACACCTGCCCCTGGCTGTTTGTTGCATGTGCAGGCCAAAGTGGCGGACCCGCCACATGGCAGTACTCCTTGGCAGTACACATGCTGCCCTCCTTCTGGCAGCAGCAGCACCTCGCAGCAGCAGGCGTCAGCGGGGCAGCACTCGGGCACAGTGCCGACCAGCTTGCAGTGTGGCTCATGTTGGGCGCAGAGACAGATGATGTGTCAAAGACAGCAGCAGTGCCTGGTGTTATCGCACACGAGCGGTGGTTTGACATCACAGGCAGGCTTCTGTCTCCGAAACTTGGGGCTGGCCCTGGGGTGTATGCCAAGACCGAAATACCCCTGAAAAGCAGCCAGGGCTTAGCAGGGCGGGTGGTGCTGCTGGGGTATAGGCTGTTTGGGGCGCAGGAGTATGCAGCTATGCAGCAGCTCGTGCGGTTGGTTGGGGGCGAGTCTCCGTCTGAGGCAGGACTCCAGTACATCCTCGGGTTGAGCATCGCATGCAGCAGTAAGGCTGCGACGGCGACGCAGCTGGATGCTGCTGTGGGGCACCTGTTCAGGGCGGCTGCTGGCCTTTGCAGCAGCGACGCAGGGCCTCTTCGCTTGGTGCTGCAGCTTCTGCGGCAGCAGCAGCTGCAGGAGCAGCAGCGACAGGGAGGCCTCAGCCTGCAGTTCGCAGATGCAGCTGCTGGGATGGACACTGATGATGCGCCCGCTGTGACAGGCAAAGCAGCCTCAGGGGCAGATGTTGCAGCTGCGCAGCGCCGGCAGCAGCAGCAGCAGGAAGCATTGGTGCGTCTGCAGTTTGATCAGGCTGTGATGCTGCTGTTTGAGCAGAAGGGCATCAAGGAAGGTGCTCTGGCCTTTGCCCGTGCTGCCCTGAGTGTTGCAGAGGAGGCATTTGGGCCAGACCAGCAGCAGGAGAAGCTGCAGGAGCAAGGTGAGTTCCTGCCCTCTTCTCTTGTGCGAATGATGCAGTCCCATGTGGACTTTTTTTGTAGTCCGTGTGTAGCTAACAGCCGACACTAAGGGACCCTCGATGGCCATTCACGGCCTCCTGCAAGGCTATGGTGTGACTCTGCTTAGTGGCAGCAGGTGCTGCTCCCTCAGGCTTGCCTGTTGCCCCTGTGCTTGCAGTAACTCTGTGCTGAAAGCTGCACATGTACCGCGGCTGTGTGCTGCTGTCGTGCCCTGTCCTGCAGCGCACCTGTGGAGCAGCATCTTCAACATGGCATTTGACCTGGGCCTTGTTGAGGACGCCTATACAGCAGCACTGTCCAACCCCCAGCATGACCTGGCCGAAGACAAGATCAGGCGGCTGGTGCTCAACCTTGTGGAGCAAGGTGAGGTCAAAGTCAAGATGTTTTGATGCCCCAGTGGTGCAGTTGTGTTGCAGTTGTGTTGTACTTGTTTTGTTGTGGAATGCGGAACCAGCAGCTTAGGTCGCTAGCTGGCAGGCAGACATGATGCTAGACGCATGTCACATGTGCACGCCAGGTTTGCAATCACAAGCGTGCCTTGCTGCAGTTTGGGACTGCAGCCCGTGTCCGCGCTGGACTCTTGTCATGCTATGCTTTGCGCGTGCTGATTGTCGGCACTCTGGGTGCTGCTTGCTGTGTGCAGGTCAGCTGCAGCAGCTGCTGAGCCTTCCCTGGGCGGGTGTGTTGACCCTCGAGCGAGAGAAGCTGTCAGAGCCTATGCCTGTGGTCGAGGTGGGTGGAGGCTGCTGGCGTTTGACACGTTCTGTGACTGGTGTAACCATGCCTGCGGTCGCCCTCTAACTGAAGGCTTGGCAGCACAACTAGTAATGTGCAGACCATGCAGCATGGCTTGGAAGTCAGTGAAGTGCATTGCATGCTGTAGAAGGCGGCAGTGCATGGGGTCCGACACACAGTGCAGTGGATTGATGGCATGCTGGTGCGTAACCAAGGGCCGCTGGTACTGCCAAGATCAAGCATTGAGGGCAGATCGCAGCGGGTCGGGGCCGGCATTGTATGAGCTGCAGTCAAGAGACACATTTCTGTTGGCATGCCGCTGTAGCACCACTGACCTTGTGTGTCACTGCCTGTGCCCGCCCCTTGTCAGGTGGTGATCGATCGCCTGGTCAGCAGCGCATGCTTCAGCCATCAACGGGGCCTGCCCCTCGAACCACTGCCAAGCTACCAGATCCTGTATGACTTCCTGACAGCCTGGGGGCACTACAAGCACGCAGCAGCAGCCATGCTGGCCTTTGCACGGCGCCTCAGGAGCACGGCTGCGGCGGCAGCTGGTGGCAGCAGCAGCAGCAGTCTGGCCGACAAGCGGCAGATGCGGCAGGTTGTGACAGAAGTCCAGGCAGCCTATGGTGAGTGTGCAGCATCTCTAGCGCACACTCCAAAGCATGTGAGACGTTGCTCAGCACTTTGCTTGGTGTTGCTTGGTGCATGCGTAGATGAACACTGGCCTACTTGCAGTGCTGTGCGCTCGCGAGTCGCATGGGTCTTGTACATAGGTGAGCATTCACACATGGTGATCAGTCATGCGCTGAAGGTGTGTGCTCCCTCGTGGGTTGCTGTTGCAGACGCATGCGTCAGCCTCCTGCAACTGCTGGAGCCAGCAGATGCATGGCTGGACCCCACCCAGCGACTCCTGCAGCAGTATCAGGGGCCAGCGCCCACAACAGGCAGCAGCAGGAGGCCTGTTGCAACAGCAGCAGGTGATGGCACCAGCAGTCCCTTCATGCCACCAGGGCGCAGGCCGCAGGCAGCCAGCGGCAGCACGAAGCAGCAGCAGCAGTCTGCTGAACAGGTCCTGCAGAAGCAGCAGCAGCCCCCGAGCTTGCAGGAGCGGCAGCAGGAGCCCCCTGCCGTGCTGACGCTGTTAGACTTGCAGAAGGAGGCGGCTGTGTTCACTGCTGCTGCCGCACTGCAGCAGCGGGGTGCTGGGCTTGAGGCTTCAGCCCTCATGGGTTATGGGCTTGACGTGGGCTGGCTGTTTGACCAGCTTGTGGGCCAAGGCCTGTTGCCTGAGGCGCTGCACCTGGCACACGCAGTCTGCTCTGGCCGGCAGCTGCTGCAGTTGCTTGAGGTGGCAGCAGCGGAGTTGGCGGGGCAGTGCGCTGACATGCAGCGCAACAGCCAGCAGCTTGGGGCGGATCTGGATGATGCGCAGCAGCAGGAGGGTTTCGGCGAGAGCGGTATGCTTGCTGCTGGGGCAGGCAAGGCAGCCAGCGGCCTGCGCAGCTCTGTGCTGACGCCGGTGGGGCCTGGGTACCTGTGCAGTGAGGCGGCTGTTGGCTGGGCCAAGCTCCGCAGGCTGCTGCAGTGGTACGACACATTTGACTGCCTGTCACCTGCAGCTGACAGGGCCGCAGCAGGTGCAGCTGCTGACGTTGGCAAGGCTCGGGCTGCCAGCAGCGCGGGCGGTGTCAGCACAAACAGCAACAGCAACGGCGCCAGTGGCGGCATCACGCTGGTTGGGGCACGCCTGCGGCTCGCAGCTGTGGACGGGATGCTGTCTACGCAGCCACGCATGGCCCTGCCTGCCTGGCTCCTGCAGCCCTTCCAGCCTGCTGCGGGGTCTGGTGGTATGGCGGGAGCAGCAGCAGACCCTGCAGGGCTGCTGCGGACGCTCATGGAGCACTGGCGGCTCGTGGATGCTGCCGAGCTGGTGATGAGTTTCCTGGACGCGTGGCTGCAGGAGTCCTCGCTGCACCGGGTGCACAGCACGGCTGTGTGGCTGCCACTGCAGGACATGGAGCTGCTGCATGCGTCGCTGCAGGACGGGGCGCGGCGAGCCAAGGACAAGGGTGCCGAGGCAGAGGCTGCGTTGCTGGGCGGGTATGCTGTCGGGCTGCAGGAGAGGCTCCAGCAGCACCTCAGCCTTGTGAAGTCTGACTGGGGCCAACTGCAGCAGTCAGCTGCATAAGGCTGCTGGGTGTGTGTGCAGGCTTCATTCCCGGCTTGAGGTGTTGCGTGCATGCCATGCACGCAGATTGTGTGCGTCGGCTCGTGGCACCAAAAACATGTCTGTGTTGCTGCAATGCAGTGCACACGGGCTGCAATTACTGCCTCTGTACGGCATGCTAGGGTCTTGCCCCTCACAGATGGTTTCAGTGGATGTGTTGAAGCTCGGTGTGCCTCAGTGTGCGGTGGATGTGTTGAAGCTCGGTGTGCCTCGGTGTGCCTCAGTGTACCTCGCGAGTGACTCCTCTCACTCGGGCAACGATTGCATGGTGTGCTTTGACAGATGCTTGTGTCACAACGCAACGCTTACAATGCCTTGAGACAAGGTCAGGGAATGTCTGCAACTCAGTAGTAGGGTTGTTGGAGTGCATTTGTCAGTCAGGCAGGTCACAGCTATGCAGTCGTTTGAACGCTGCTGATTGGGAACATACGTGTCATTGAATGCAGTAGCAGATTAGGTCTGTTACAGCCAACCGACCAAGGCGGCCTACAAGGATGAGTCACACCCCAGCATGCATGCATGCACGGCATCCCCGAAACCACGGCCTCCACCCCAAGTCTCCACCACAATCTGCCCCATCAAACCACCTGGGCAGCCTTTGCAGGTCAATGTGGGGATGGTTTCCATATGCTTCTCACAAGCCAGCACCCGTCCCCAACTCTCCCACCTCTTCTGTCACATTTTTCAGACACCTGTGAAACATCCCGCGATGGCAGCAGCACCACCAATGCATCCCAGACAGACAAGCCCAAACAGACCAGCCCAAACAGACAAGCTGAGTTGCTGGCATAACCTGTGGTTCCCGCACACATCCCAAGCAGATTCTATGCAGTTTGGTGTGCAGTGATGCACCACCGCTGCCTGCGTTGGTTGACCTCATACATGTTCAACACCCAGCTGGGCCATCTTGGCTTGCAGCCCACACTTGGAAACTGTGCTATAGCTGCAACACGGCTGTAATGTGCGCGCCGTTGCCTGTGCCACATGTGCTACGGTATCACATGTTGCGCATGATGCCATCTTGTGCGGCACAAGCAGCCACCGTGGCTTGCGGCTTGCTGTGGCTCACACTTAAACATACCCCCACCAACACACACAGTGGCATCGGCTTCGTAAGACAGCCACCCAAGCAACCCAAAGCCGTGAGTACTGTGCAGACAACTCAACACCACCAAACAGTGCCCAGACAAGCTACGCAAATGAAAACAGGGACTTCGGTCACCAATGGCATCTGACAGCGCTCACAAACTGCATGTCAACACGTTCATGCATGTTCCAGGTGATGTGTGGGGTGAAATCTGACACCTGACACCAAGAACCTTGCAGCCTTGAATAACACTTCCCCCTGACCCCAGTACTGAATGCAAGGATTTGAGCCATACCCACCCACAACCACGTAATTGCCAATGCTCAGAAAGCCATTCGCACTGGCAGCAGTGTGTGGCCGAAAACAGCGGTGCATGCAGCACAATTCAGCATGTATGTGCTGCCCCATTGTGATGTTGTGTTGGTAAACAAACAAAGCATGATGCCGCCGAGTCCTGGGCTGCTGCATACACATGCACCTGCATGCCATGTGCGGCACTGTGCGGCACAGCACTGCTGCTGCAAGCTGCTGCAGTCCATAAGGGCATGAAGTGTCTGATAATGTGACAGTGTTGCTGTAACAACATGAGCACAAGACTCTTATATGATACTGCAGGAGGCAGGATCGCCTGGCAGTCTAACATACCCTTGCTGACACGAGGCACCTGGCAAGATGCCCTGGAGGTATCCATCACACGTCAGACATGTTGGTTCTGGCGGGAAGGTGAACAGTGAAGCTCGGGTCACACAACAGGGTGACATTGTGCAAGATCCAGCACAGAGCGAGAAAGCTGATCTGAGAAACAGTGTGCTGCACATACAGTGGCAATAGCAAGGGTCTCAAATGCAGTCGACCAAACAAACCTGGTCTGTGGCAGTGCAGCTCCACAAGGCGGCAGTGTCACAGCACAAGTCATGCAGAGCTTGAGTCGCAAGGGCTCGACGGAACTTGCGATGAGCGCACAACAGCTGGCCAGTGCGAAGCAGATGTAGCAGCAAGCAGGAGGCACATATGCAACAGAGGCGGAGCTATGTGCAACAAGCTGAAGGATGAGGTGTCACACCAAGGACACAAACACTGTTGAAGGCAGGACAGGAGTCATACCGTAACGGTTGCAGGCAGTCCGACTCATGGTGAGCACACCCACAAAACAGCAGTGCCCGCGTGCAGGCAGTGCTCAGTTAGCAGAAGCACGCCGCACAAACACTGGCACCAAGCAAGAAGCACAGGAAAACGACAAGCTCTAGCGTGCCCTTGGCTGCTGGATGCAGCACAAGGTGTCACATGTATACAATAAGCAGCACAGTCCTACAACCCCAAATCATTTGGCTGTGACACAGGCACTGGGCACCATGTGGGCATGTGCCACCTAGAACTGTCTCTTGGCCTGATCAGCTTCAAAGGGACATCCCTGGCTGCATGCAAACCACAACAACGCAAATAGCGGCACCTGAAGCTGCTCAAATGACATGCAGTGCTTAGCAGAAGCATGTGATTGGGAGACCTGCCCAGGTTTTGCAACCCTGGCGCATACAATCATAGTTTCTGGTTGCAATGCAACCCCTGGGTGCACAGTCCTGCATCCCAAGATGGCAGAAGCATGCATTCATAAAACCCGCCTGGGGCTCAAAACACCCCTGCTCCCACCCGTCTCCAGTCACTCCGAGTGACTGCGTACCATAATAACACACAATGAGATGGCATCTTGCTGATTTGGAGAACTGTGTGGCTGGAAAGACTACCAAGTGGCCTTTGCAGTGGTTGTTGTGGCGGGGTTCATGGCATAGCCACTCAGCGTTGCGCTCGTCACAGAGAACATGCACCCACCACCCGCTGTCCTCGCCAGGTTTGTCGAGGATGTGGTTGACACTGTTCCCAAGCTGCTGCCGGATGTGGCTGTCTTCAGGTTGCTGACGTTGTAGGGCCAGCCAGTGGTCGTGCGGGTTGAAGTCCACATGCCGGCCAACACAACGTTGCCCAGCTTGGTCCCACTGCTGCTGGTGACGGTCACCTGGGCACGGGTACAGTGACACAGAGCAGCGTCAGACAAAGTGGCTGTCGCAAGGGCCTTCACGTGCCAAAGGTTGGCTCTGTGGGAGGGCTGATGCATTCCGATTGAGTCAGTGTATAGGATCAAGCCTGGCTGTCAATCGTTGGTGACAAGTTGTGAAGTGGCGCTCTCTACTGTTGCAAAGCCCAGGACCTTGCAGGTCTATGCATGTGTGCCTAACACCACAGCCACCGCAACAGCCATTCAGACAGACAAGGTTTGAGGACGCAGCAGCCTCAGCAAAGGCATATGCCTCATGGTGCATGACATACCTTGGCCGTGCATGAGTATGTGGTCGACGTTGCTGTGTTGCGAGTGACTGTGATGGCCAGGTTCATCGGGATGGGCTGAGGGGGTGGGCTGGGTGACGGGGAGGGCTTGGGAGATGGTGAGGGGGAGGGAGAAGGGCTGGGTGAGGGGGAGGGAGAAGGGGATGGGG
>QAXK01015359.1:0-10505 GCA_004335735.1 Chlorella sp. KRBP
GCGGCGGCGGCGGTGGCAGCCAGGGCGGCCGGGGGCAGTACGGGCAGGACATGGACCTGTCTGCTGCTGAGCTCGTCAACAGGCTGTCGTTCCATGTGAGTCAGATTCGAAAGTTTGTATCTGGGGGGCTGCTGTAGCCTGTGGACTGGCATACACCTAATGCAGACTCTTTGGGGGTGGCTGCACAGGAACGTGCTGACAACCTCCTGAACAAGGCAGTTAGGGGTGTCAATATTGGGAGCGTGCTCTCATCCTAGCAGCGACAGTGTTTGTAAATAGCGTGTATGCTCACTGGGTGTGTATTACTGAGTTTGTCAACACATTGCTGCTCTCCACCCGTTGTGCCTCTGCCTGCCCACAAAAGCATCTTTGTGCTGTCTACTGAGTGTGCCAACCTGTGCTGCCTTGTCCGTTGTGTCCCTGCCTGCCCCTGCCTGATCACCACAAACAATCCTGTGTGCAGGCCAAGCAGGACATGGAGCAGGTCAAGCAGATGGCCAGTGGTGCAGTGTCCAAGCTGAGCTCAATGGCAGGGCGGTTCATGAACGACCTCAGCCGGTACTGATTGGTGGCACCACATCAGGGACCTGGGGCTTGTCGCAGTGGGCTGTATGTGCTGTGCACGGCTGCACAGTCGCAGCTGCTAGTCTGGGCTTGTTGCAGGGTGCCGTTTGCTTCGTATGGTTGTCGCAGTTGCCTGCCTCGTTTGTTGGTGCTGCCTCAAACAACAGGACTCTGTGAGCCCACACCTGCTGCACCAGGGCGCCTGCAGGGCTGCCCTGCAAGGCTTGTGGCTCTAGCTGGCTTGCAGGTGGCAGCTTAGTGGTCGTGTCTTGGTGCATGAGACACCTGTGGCTTGCAGGGGCTTCAGCATCCCAAGTGATGCAACCATTGGCAGCAGCTGCTGCTGATGTTTGTGTGGTTCCGGTCCTGCCTGCAAGGGTTGAACTGTGTTTGCTGAGCTGTGATCGACCTCGTTGCGAAGGCAGCGTACGGTTTGCACAGCCAGCTTGTGCGGGTTACCGCAACAGCTGTGTTGTGGTGACAGTCGTGCGATTGCAGTATCACATGGTGTCCGATGTGCTGTTGTGTTTCTAGTTGTCTCTGCAGGTTGCAGAGTTGGCACAGTGGGTCATGGCAGGCTGTCCCGTGTCTAGTGTCCAGGGCCCTTGGGCTTGTGCTGACAGGCTGTTCCTATTGCTGGAACCATCACCAAACTTTGCAACGATCCTGAACTGCATATATGGCAGCATGCAACGAATATGTTCACAAGCTGATTGTATTGACAAGCTGGTGACCCCCAGCTGCCTGTGCGTCTGGACAGTAATTGAGTGGCATCTAAGGTCCGCTGTCATGTGTCTGCAGGGTGTGGCTGGCTGTACAACATGCCTATCTTACAACCCGGAATTCAAATCAGAAACTCGCAGACAGTTCCAAGCACACGCCCACAAGGTTGGGGCTTACCTTGGATGTGTCAGTCGAGTTGGCCTGGCCAGGCTGGACTCAGTCGCCGTGCATGGGCTCGCCTGTGCTCATGACGGTGCCACAGTAACAGAACATGCTGTATGCTTGGGATACAGAGCATTTGGGCGATTGCTTCAGTGACTACACGTGTACAAATCGTCAGCAATACAAGACGTCGCAAGTAGTAATCCATTGTAACGCCACGCACACGTGCAGATACTTCTGGCTACGTCTGCACATAGTTAACCTTCCTACCGTCTCTGCTCTATGCTCGCTGATCCCTTTCGCTGACTTCGCGACACTGGTGCAACACATCACCTCTTCACCAGACCCTATAGCTTCTTTCAGCAAAAGCCCAGCAGCAACCCAGCAGAGAGGTAGACAGGGCGCAAGACGTTTGCTGTAAAGCGATCAGGGAACTCCAGCAACCTCCCCAAATCAACACAGCAGCGGCAGCACCAGACCAAATGGCTCTGAAGAACCAGCTCAGCAGGCAGGGTAAGTGTCACTAAGTGGCCGTAATAATTCGGGGCCGTGCAGTGGCATCCATGCAGCTGGACGCTGCCATTGCAGCCGTAGATGGGCGTGTAACGCTCAGAACAGAATGCTTCGCCAGCAAATCGGTATGTTGCATTAGTGCACGTCTGAACGCCTCATGAATCATGTGTCTGCAGGCACATCAGCCAGGGCGCCTGGCAGGGCCAGGGCAGTAGTGGTCCGGGCAGTCGCTGCACCTGCCAAGGAGGCACCCGCTGCTCAGCCGGCTCAGGGCCCTATCATTATGAACGGTCAGGTTCTGCACTCAGCAACAGCGCAGCAGCTGGAGCTTGTTAGGGGCCTGGGCAAGAGCGGGCACCTGGAGAAGCAGGTGAGGAGCAGACAGGTGCTGCATGTCAGATCTGGCCGATCCACATGCTGGCAGTGCTGATCCACGTGTGCTGCTGCAGGTACTGCCCCTGCTCAAGACCGGGACGCAGGCATGGCAGCCATCAGACTTCCTTCCTGCCTCCAATGACCCAGACTTTGAGGACAAGGTGCGTCATGCTGCTGCTGCCGCTGCTGTGGGGGGTTGTGGGGCCACAGCACACACCTCTTGTGCATGGACTGTGCTGTGTGCCTGCACATGATGGCAGTAGCAGCTTTCAGCTGTAGCTGTGATCAGGGAACACAGTAGTGGGTGGCATGTGCTGCCGGGGCCTGCAGTGGGGCCAGTGAAGGCTCCGGTCCGGTATGTGTTTGCTGCAAGGCACGCACGCTTGTTCGTGGTTGTCCGCATCAGTCATCAGTCTATGATCCACTCATCCCCGACGGGTGCTGTGTTAGTGTGTCAGTTTGGTGGGGCGTAGCTCAGCAACCAGAGCCACAGAGAGCATCAGGCAAGGGGCAGGCGGGGCCTGAGCATTTGTCTGCCTGGCCTGCTGCAGGTGCGTGAGCTGCGCAAGAGGTCTTCAAACCTGCCTGATGACTACCTTGTGGTCTTTGCTGGTGAGCTCACGGGACGCATGCTGGGGTGACTGTATCAGCTGGCGTGCATCCAGAGTAACCACAGCCTCACGTGCAGTGTAGACAGGTTCCCATGGCAGATGCAGCACCGGCTTAGCAGGAGCTCAGCTCTGGCAGCAGCTGCAGCTTGTGAAGCACCCCCTGGCATGACGTGGTCACTGCTAGCAGGGTGGCTTGCAAACTTCAACCAAATGGCCTGCTGTGTGACACCAAACAAGGATCACCTTGAGCAAAGGGATGTGCAAACTTCAACCATGTGGCTTGCTGTGTGTTACCAACCAGGATCATGTTGAGTGGGGGTGTGCAGACTCAAAACCATGTGGCCTGCTGTGTGTGTGTCTGGCCCAGGTGACATGATTACTGAGGAGGCACTGCCCACCTACATGGCCATGCTCAACACCCTGGATGGTGTGCGTGATGAGACGGGTGCCTCACCCACGCCATGGGCTGCCTGGACACGCCTGTGGACTGCAGAGGAGAACAGGCACGGCGACCTCATGAGCAAGTACATCTACCTCACTGGCAGGTCAGTTGAGACCTGCAGAAAATTGTGTTCTCAGGGAGTGTCTGTTTGCAGATCCAAATGTATTCAGGCAGTTTGCTGGGGGCACGCTGTGTTGTTGGCCAATGATCGTTGATGTGTGTTTTGGGGGGGGGGGTTCAGGAAGGGTGACGTAAGCTGCGTGTGGCGTGGTGTGGGCAAGGTGGTGGGTGGTGATGCGTGCTTGCAGGCACAAAGGGACCAGCCAGGTGAATCTGTTGTAGCGTCTATGAGTTTCTCGTTGCATGTTGCGTGTGTGATGCAGCTTGTGCCGTCAAAAAAGTAACCAACCATGTACCTCTGCTGCTGTGTGGCGCGTGTGCTGCTGTTGTTAATGGTGTGGTTGCGTTTGCAGGGTGAACATGAAGGCTATTGAGGTGACCATTCACAACCTCATCAGTAGCGGCATGGACCCCAAGACTGAGAACAATGCCTACCTGGGCTTCATCTACACATCCTTCCAGGAGCGCGCAACTAAGGTGTGCCGCAGCTGTGCTGTGCTGGTGGTGGTGGTGGCGCTGCTGTACAACAGCACAGATGGCAGTCCAGCAGCTATGTCACACAGACCAGAACCCACCGGGGGTCACAGGGGTCCCATGCGATGTTGATGTCACCAATCGACAATGTGTCATGACAACATGCATGCTGTCCCGTTGCCCCGCCTTTGCCTGGGTGGTGCAACCAGCTCATGTGTGAGTGTGCAACCAGCTCATGTGTTGACACGGGAAGTACAAGCAGTGTACTCATGTGTGTGTGCAAAGCCATCAGGCATCTGATGCACCTGGCTGTTGTCTGCTGCCGTTCAGATCTCACACGGCAACACTGCCCGCCACGCGCTGGAGCATGGTGACGATGTGCTGGCCAAGATCTGTGGGACCATCGCCTCTGACGAGGGCCGCCACGAGCAGGCCTACCAGCGCGTGAGTTACGGGGCATGCATCTTGCAGCATGCAGCAAAGGGCATGCATTTCGCGCAGCAAGGGGCATGCTGATTGGCAACAAGGGTCATGCATCTTTGCGCAGCAAGGGGCATGCACACCATGCGCAGCAAGGCAGCAAGCGTGTCGTGCTTCCCCATCACACCTACATTCCAACTTGAAGCAGCAAAGGAGCTCGTCGTGTTGTTGGGCGCAGACGCAGCTGTTGATATGATGCTCTGGTCCTGCATCTGTGTGTGCTGCCACCGAGCATGCACACTCACCTTAATCTGGTGTGCTGTGGTGTCTGTGTGCACAGATCATTGATGCAATCTACGAGCAGGACCCCAACGGTGCCACCCTGGCCTTTGCAGACATGATGAAGAAGCAGATTGTCATGCCCGCACACTTGATGGATGACGGCCAGCACGAGACCACCAACAAGGGCCGCAACCTGTTTGCGGTGAGTGCAGCTCCGCCATCCTAGGAGTGACGTACATCCCACCTACCTATTTGTGTTTTACTGGCATGTTGATATGTTGAAGACTGCAACCCATGCAGGAGCTTGGCATGCTGCTTTGTGCTGTGCTGATGTATGCTGCGCGCTTGTGGGGCCCTTTGTGGATGTGCTGATTCTGCTTGCTGCATGGCGCACCTTGTGCTGTTGTGTCTGCAGGACTTCTCGTCTGTTGCTGAGAAGACGGGCACCTACACCGCCTTTGACTATGCTGACATCATGGAGCACCTCTCCAAGCGCTGGAAGCTGTCTGAGCGCACAGACCTCACGGGCGAGGTGCGCATACATGCTGCAGCAAGCTTGGGTTGCGCGCTTGTCACGTGAAGAAATGCACACGGGAATTGTTCACTTGGGGGAATGCACACGGATTGTTCACTTGGGGAAATGCACACGGATTGTTCACGTAGAAATGCACACAAACACCACCAAGTCTCTGACCCCACGTTGCCTGGAGCTGCTGCAGTGTGTGAACATCCGTCCTGGCTGCTTATCGGCTGGGTTATAAATTACATAAAGTTATATGAATTCCAACTTACAACTTGTAATGCATATGCCGGAATGCCTTCTGACTGTACCTTGTTACTGTTTTTCCTGCCTGTACTGCTTGTGCTGCCTGTCCTGCACTGCTTGTACTGCAGGCCTGTGATGCAGCTGAGTACCTGGTGAAGCTGCCAGACCGCATCCGCAAGCTGAGTGAGAGGGCTGCTGCACGCAAGCAGAAGACCAAGGGCTCCACAGCCAACTTTGCCTGGGTGTTTGACAGGCCTGTCGAGCTGGTGTAAGCCCGCACGACGCAGCATGAGCACGATGCACCACGAGCTGCCGGTGTCTTTCACTGGCCAGGCGCAGTTGCGCGAGGCGAACAACACAGCATGAGTGGCTACGGTGTCGCGGCAGCAGCCATCGTTGCAGCAGCCGCCAATGTCACTCTTGTCTGGTTGTCACGTGGTTCGTGGGCTGTGGGATATTGTGTGCGTTTGCGTGTGTGTGTGGAGGGGTTGGGCGTCCTCTTGTGGAGGGGTTGGGCAGCTTCTTTGCCATGGGGCTGCAAGCTGTGGGGGGACTGGGGCTGGGTTCCAGTGGGAGCATGACTGCAGGTGGGCTTGTTTGAAGTTCTGGTGTTGATCCGTGGTTGGCATTTGGCTGGTCCAAGGTCTGGTCTTGGGGAGGCGAGAGTGGAGTGGTGTGGAGGTTGGACAGGATGATGCACGTACTCTCTGTGGACTTATCTTGAGTCTGCAGCTGCGGACAGCAATGCATGCATTTGGCAGCACGGCGCGTCCTGCGCGGCAGTCGCGCGGGACATGCGCTGTGTTCAGCGTGGATGGCAGAGCTGCCGGGTCAACTGCCGTGCTGCTGCACAAGCTTGTCCATGGCATGGCTTAGTGTCAAAGGCTTTACCTTGTTGTGCGAGTATGCATGGTTATGAATGGGGCTGTCTACAGGGCTGCGCGGCAGGGGCGGCAGCAGGCACCCATCGACAGCGCTGCGCCATCATTGAGCGTTGCAGTTGCACTGTGTGTCAGGCTAAACCCATCCAATTTGGCTGGTGTTCAGCACATCCAGTGGAGTGGAATTGAGTATTATTTGGCAGGTTCATTGGGCACAGGATCTTGAGGGTTCCTGCAGTGGCAGATGCTTGTGTGCCGCAGTGCTCGCGTGTGGGTGCATCTCTCGAGAGGGAATGCAAACCAACCGAATGCTTGCGTGGGCCTGTTGGTGTGTGAGTTCGGGCCTAATTGATGTCCAGCGTGTGGTACTGCTTGCATTGTGGACTTGTGTGGCTGTTGTCCTGCATGCATGCATGTCTTGTGTGTCTCTGCGTGCTGTAGTTGGCACCAGAGGTGTGCACATTGTCGTGCGGCGCTGCCTGCTGCTGTGCAGCCTTCAGTGCAAAGACAGTGCAGCAGAGGTGGTGGCCAGGAGGGCAAAAGGAAGGGTAGGCAGGAGTAGCTTAGGTGCACTCTGATGTACATTGTGCTGGCTGTAAATGCTGTGCACCAGTGGCTTGAAGCTCCTCTGTTAGGTTGGGCCCGGCGCTGTGTTGTGCAGTTGGTAGGAGCTCTTTTTGGTATGGTGCAGGAACCACAGCTGTACATATGATGTACTGCCAGGAAGCTGTACGATTGGCAGCTGTACTGCTGGTGGTAGCGGTATGGTCGGGCATGGGCTGCCTGCACACCACAATTGTAACGATAGGCTTGGAAAGGTTACAAGAAGGTGACACTCAAGAAGTTGCTCTTAGTAGAACAACACACCACCAACCCCCCACAAAGTGGGCTGTCTGAAAAGTACATGCGGGCTGTGAGGTACCCCCAGGGAAACCCATACACCAGCTCTGATGCTGCGATATTAGTGAATGGCACAGCTTCCACAGCACTGGCAGAGCTGCATTTGTCAATGTCCATGAACCAGGGCCTTCCTCGCCAACCTGCACTGGACAGTCAGTACACGGCCCCGCAGCTCTTGCCGATCTCTTTTTTAAACTATTCTGGGCTGTAGCTCTGCACGCTACCTCTGTGTGTGTGAGCTGCCAGCAGTACTGGCTGTGTTGCTGATTGATCAAGGTTGTCATGCTTGCAAGCCTTGCAGAGATAGTGACACCAGAGTTTTCAGTCCAGGCACTAGCGACCAATCTGATGTGTGAGCAACTGCACTCAGCTGACCAACACGTCACTCAAAACGGTACGGCTGCATGAGTGCATGCCCACAGTTGTGAATGCACCTTAGTTGGTTGTGCTGGTTGTCCAGGCAAATAGACCAAAAGAGCCTTTGGGGCAAGTGCATCAAGTGTGGCGAGCCTCCTGGCGATGCTTTGACACTCTCACAGCCAGGTGTGACCGATCAGCCAGGTTTGAACAGCCGAGCCTGTTGCTAAAGAGGCATGTTACACGTTGTGACTGGCACAGGTTGCGCCGCCCATGCCACCAGATTGCCCCCCGCTGACGTCACACTGACGTCACACTGACGTCACACTGCCGTCACACTTGACGTCACACTGACGCAGCGAGGTGCCGGCCGCTGCTGCTGTTCGTGCTGCTCCTGCAGCCGCCGCAGACGCAACAACTGCTGCTGCTGCCGCTGCTGCTGTCGCAGCGCGCGTTGAGGTGCTGCTGCTGCTATTTAGAAGCGCAGCTTGGTGAAGAACCAGCGGTTCTTGCCGCCCTTGAACTTCTCCTCAAACAGCTTCTTGGCCTCCTGCAGGGCGAAAGACATTGTGCGCAGCGAGCAAGACGACACAAATCATCAGTATCAACACACACCCAGTGGGCTGATGTGTCTACCTGTTGACACACTGGGAGACAGCCGCTGTTCATGCTGTATGTGCTGCTGTATGTGCTGCAGGAATGTGCTGCTGGAGTGTGCTGCTGTATGTGCTGCTGTATGTGCTGCAATAATGCGCTGCAGGAATTTGCTGCAGGGACGTACTGCAGGAATGTGCTGACAGGGCCCTGCTGTGCTGACAAGGGCTGTGTGCCCTTCTGCCGCGCACCTTGTTTGCGTCGGTCTTTTTGCTGCTGTCATCAACCACCTCGCCAGACACGACGCCCTTGAGGTCGACATCCAGGGTGTAACGTGTGGGCATCATGTGGTTGTAATTCACAACCTGTGTGGGCCAACGATGCAGGGCGCAAGCAATCAAGGTTGGCGCAAGCAGAGTGCAGCTACACCGCCACAGCACACCATTGTCCACAGTACTCGGAGCAGCAGTCAGCAAGTAGTGCCTGCCAGCCCCCCGCACGACTCTGAGTGTGACTCGCCCAACGTTCCACTGTACTCCCCCCGTACCCCCTGCCGTTGCTGACTTGCATCATGCTGTGTGCCGTGTGCTGACCATGGGCTGCTGCTGCTGCTGAAGGTGAGCCAGGTGAGAAGCCCCACAAGCCCCCCTCGGTCCTGCTGCCCAAACTTTCATTCCTGGCTCAAGAGCTGCAGATTGAGGCACAGTCGGCCGGCTGTACAGCTTGTCACACACAGGTGCTGCTGTATGTGCTGAACGCAGGTCCTGCTGTCACAGCAGTGTTGCGTGTGGGGGCCACTGCTGCTGCTGCTGCTGGGGCCACCACAGGCCACGCACCTTGATGAAGGTCTTCACGCTGCTGCGGCGAGCCTGCACCTTGGCCTTGGCACGCTTGGTGACCTGCAGGGATAGAACCACACGCAAGATGCAACACGGAATATTCCTCAGCACACACATTCAAGTGGCCGACGTGCTCCACAGAAGTGCATGGATGTGAAGCTGGCGCTTGTAAGTTTTGTCAGCTAGTGCCGGCGAATCCTCAACATGCCCAAGCCCTGCTCCCGCTGCTGCTGAACCCTGCTGCTGCTGCAGCTGAGGTATCCGACAGCACAGATCGGTGCTCTGCAAACGCAAAGGGTCCCTCATTTATGTGTCACCCTCTGACAGCTGGGAGTGCGACAGCAGATCAAGGGCAGAGACCTGCCGTGCAGTCAGACTGCTGTGAGCTGCAGCCACGAGCTGTGGCACTGGCATACTGTCAACTGTCACAACGACTGTGGGCTGTACCAATGGCAGTGCTGGCTGTGATGCATGGCGCCCAGCAGCACCCTGCCGGCAGTGAACCCCTTGATTGGCGCTGCTGGTGTGCATGCACCGGTCATCTCTGTTGAAAAATCAATGCCAACCCGTCGTTGGTGGCCTGCTGTGTGCACTGACAGCGGCTGACAGCTGACCTCGCCCCTGTGCTAGCTGTGATGCTGACTGCAACAAGGGCACGCCCATCACCCATTCTCCTGTCCCTTTCTGCCCCTGCTGCCAAGACGTCTTTTGTGCGTGCATCACGCACCACACGGTGCATGCCGCCCAGCTGTACGTGCGCTGCTGATCAAGGGACCAGATCCTGCCCCTGCTGCTGAGATGCTGCAGCTGCACATCCCCCCAGCAAAGCGAGCACAGCACCAGCAGGCCCCTATGCAGGCACTGATGCACAGAGAAGCTGACAGTGTCGTTGCTGCCCTGATAGCCTTCCCAGCCTCCATGTTCTCTCAAGCTGCCAGAAACAGGAGAAGCCTCCTGGTGGTCCCAGGAGACAGACCAGCAGACTCGCGCAGGCTTCACACTTGGCTGCAGGATGCTGACGCAGCTGCCAGAGGCCGCCGTGGCATGCTGACGTGTTGTGAAAGCTGTTGCGCCTGATCTGGGACCTCCTGATCTGGCGGAGGTGGTGCAGTTGCACTTGCTGCTGCTGTTGGCCCTGTTGCTGCTGTTGCTGCTACTGCCGTTGCAGACCCCTCAGCCCCTCCCCAAGCAACCCAGCGCATAGATACATATGATACCTACCTTGCGGGGCTCCTTGGCCAGACCGCACACCAGAGCATGGCCATAGGGGCGTGCACCCACACCATCATCGTGGTTCTTCACAATGACGGCCTTCTTGCCGGCATACCTGCCGGTGAGAAGGATCACCACCTTCCCGGGCTGCGTGTACAAGCATACGTGTCAGACGGTGTCCAGGCTGGATAAGCCGCCTGGTCTAACACAAAATGATGGGGCCGCACAGCGCACCTTCAGGAACTTCACCATTGTGCTATCTGCTGCAGC
>QAXK01015408.1:0-10788 GCA_004335735.1 Chlorella sp. KRBP
CCCCCCCCCCCATCCCTCACCCCCCGGGCTGTCGCCCGATGCCCCACCTCCCCAACACCCAGCCGGTCCATCATCTGATCCAGCATCACACAGCTCTTACCACCCTCGCCCCTGGCAAAGCCCCACCCTACCCACACCTGCACACACCTGTGATGTACAGGTCAAGGCCCAGTGCAGCCAGCATGTCAAGCTGTTGCTTCTGGTACGGCAGGTTCAGGCCATGGTGCTCGTAGTGGGCCTGCAGGCAGCGCAGATATTTTCCATGTGTCACTCAGCAGACATTTGTCACTCAGAGTGATCACGCCACAGAGTAACCACCCTAGGTCAACCAGCACACATGGGCACTGAGTTGTTGGAGCTACATGAAGCCAGTCGGCAGGCTTGGTTGCGAGGGTGTTACTATGAACTTGGTTATGAGCAAGCGGCGGGGACCAGCAGGGGCTGCAGCCTCACCTGTATGCCGATGCAGTGAATGGGTGCATTGTTGGCCCACACGCGCTCCTTTATGATCTTCACCAGCTTGGGCCCATTGGTGGCCTCAATCAGGCTGAAGTCATTGATGCAGAGCTGAGCCTGTGGGTCTGCCTCATGTGCCCACTTGAACGCATCCGGGAATGCAGTGTCCTGCATGAAGCAACCAGAGGCAGCCACACAGCTACATCAGTCACTGTGTCAGCTTCTGCTTGGACATTGCCCTTCAACCAGCACCACCTGTCATCCAACCACGCTCTCATGCTGCTCCTCATATAGTCTTGGAAACAACCTATGCTCGCTGCCGTGCGCATCCGGCTGAAACCGCCGAGAAACACACGTATCACCTCAGCATGTTTAGGTCAGTCCCTGGTGCGGTCATGGCGCTCACCCAGAGCTTACACTTGGTCAGCATGCCTGGGTTCTCAACAATCTCACTGCAGGGGGGGGGAGCGAGGCAGGATGCAGTACACAAAGAGTGGCGCGTGGTTAAGGGCCCATCGTGAAGGACAGAGCAGATACACGTTGACGCAGCAATGCCCACTGACACAGCTTTTGCACACCCACTTGGCAATGCGGCATGTGCACAGCAGGCGGCATGCTGTTGAGAGCCGCTTTCGCAGACATAGTACGTGTGTTGCTGGTTCAGGGGCTCACTTCCAGACGTCATATTGGTTGAACTTGCCCTTGAACAGCTGGACGTCCCTCGTTACCCGCTCCTTAAGGGCTGCAACATACGCCCCACACTCCAGGTCGTGGGCCCTGTGGGTGTGGTTTGGGGTGCACGGGGGGGGGGGGGCATTGCGCATGGGCGGTTGGTTTGTGGGCACTTGCCGTGTCCTGACTGTTGGTTGGGTGTACTTTGTGGGGTGGAAGGAGTCAGGAATATGTTTTGTAGCCCGTGCGCAGCCCAAACAGAACATTTATCATGTTGGAACATGGCAAAGCCAGCACGCAAGGCCAACATCTTCATTGTGAAACTTTGACCCAGCAAGCACCATGCAAAGCCGAGACCCAGACACAACATATGTTGGTGTACCCACCCCACGAACTCCTGGGGCCTACCACACTCACCAGAAGCCCCCGCCCTTGCCCCACTCTAGTGTGTGCCCCCTCACAAGCCCAAAACCCGCCCGCTGTGCAAAGCTGGTGTGCTGGTCCAGAATGGCCTTGGCCTTCTGGTACTGCCCTGCTTTGGGCTCATACAGCGGCCACTTGAACCTGTTCTCAGGGGTGAGGCCGTTGAAGAGCGAGGCTGTTGTGTTGTTGTACCACTCCAGGTCAGCAGCTGCAGGTGATGACATAATCAACATGTATGGGCCAGCAGGTGACAGTGAGTGACAAATTCAGATTCAACAGTCAGGTTATGCAACCGCATGCCGGATGACCGTGCAAGGGTGGCATATGCACAGCATACGGAACAGCATGGGATCACACAGATGCCGGCAGACCAGCGCACACATGCCTGGCAAAGCTTGCAGCCCATGCTCGGCATGCAGCTGTGCTCAGCCCACCACACCAGCCCACCACATCAGCTGCTGTGAATGCAATGTACTTCGTTTATACTACAGCACAGCTTACACCACACACAGCTCATGGTGCGCATTGTGAGAATCATTCATGCCATGTACTGCCCAAACTGCAGACTCTCACCTGCAACCGTCTCTGGGCTGTATGCTGTGCCGAACACAAAGCCCTCATGCGACTTCAGCCTGAGTTTCAGGTTTGTTGCACCAGCCGGCAGCTGCACTGACAGCTGGCCCTGCCGGTGTGCATAGGCGCTGCTGCTGAGGGGTGGGTTCATGAACACAGGTCTTTGACCTGCAGGGAGACGCAACAGTGTGACAGTGTGATGGCGTGAGTGTGTGACGCACAGTCTGCTGTGCATAGGCACTGCTGTTGAAGGGTGGGTTTACGAAACCGGGTTATGAAGGGAAACACAAAAGCACAACGGGTCGCCAATGCTCAGCATGAAGTTCAGGCTGGACCACTCACGCCATGCCTCCAACTCTATTCATGTTGAACAGTTGAACTGCGCACCAGCCGCCCCTGGGTCAGCTGCTGCAGGTTCAGGACATGCAGCTGTGAACTCACTCCAGTCAGCTGCGCATCATGGACACTGCCAGCTTTGGACCAACCTTTGCGATCGTCTGCTGCTGCATCTGGCATAGAGGGGCCCCAAAGGCTGGCATCCCCCACATCGACGCCTTCATCAACTGCATGCAACACCAACATCAATGTGTGTGGGGTCAGGGGTCTACCCTGCCGTTAGCTGCCATGTCTGGCAGTAAGAATCTGTCACAGACGCACATTGAATGTGCAGCTGCTGCTGTGTGTTGTGGTGGTCACTGCTGCTGTGTCTGCCCCCACGCTACACATGCAGAGCTGATCAGCGCAGGATGCCAGAAAGAAGCCCCGCCGAAGCCACATGTGACTGCCTGACGTGCGCTTGACTGCCCTAGGGTGGCTCCACTGCACCACGTTACCAGACTTCTGGCATGCACAGACTTTGGCAGAGCTGACCAACAGGTTCATGGCCAATGGTGAGGTTGGACGAGGCCGGCTCTGTCTTCTGACCAAGGCTCACCTGTTGCGGCGCACCACCGTGACAAAGCCAGGATCACGAGTACAAAAGCGGCTTTATGGCTCATAGTTTCTGTTTTGGCCCCACAAAGGGCTGCTAGGTTGCACGCAAACCGGCTGAACAGCACGTTGCTCAGCACAGCAGCAACATTTCTGTAGATGCTATGTTTGGACAGCAGAACAAGTCCAGCAAGCAGGTAGTTGTATATTACAATATGTTTATGGTGAAGTGGAGCGGGGGTACGTTTATGGTGAGCGCTATCTGATAGCTGACAGCTGCAACTGGTCCGGGGTTGACTGGCCCGGGTTCGGGGTTGACTGGCCCGGGTTGACAGTTGCGGACTGTCAGTCTGCACCAGCCGCTCCAGGGAAGGCACCATCATACTCCGAAAGCTAGTGATAGCACTTTTGGTAGCCTACAGTTTGTGCAGGCTGTTGGGCCTGACAGTAGCTTGCATCCTGCTACTGCAGTGCTGCAGGCAAGCACTCAGGCCCAAAGCCAGCTGGCAGGTAGGCCTGCCAGAAAGCTTCTACCGCATAGGTGCCAAGTTGTATGGCGCCTTTATGATACCAGTTACAAGATTGGCAACTTGCATGCTGTGCTGTGCTGTGTGATGCACCAAGGGCTTGCAGGGGACCCAGCTAGCTATGGATGGTGGTGTCCATCCACAGTATGGGCTGAAACGCAGCACGTGCGCTGTTGTGTGCTTCTTTAGGCCAACGAAACACACAATCATATCATGAGCCCCTATATTGGCATGTGAATGTATGTTGTGGGTCGCGTCTGCCCTGCAACAAGCTGCACATGCCAGCACAACTCCAGTAGCATTTGCTGTTTGCTGCAGTCTCGAGCTGCCCATGTTTGATTCCCTCTGTAGGCCACATGGGGCGGCCTGCTCTTGCACAATAAATAATCGGCAGCTAATCAGTCTCTCTGACTGTGCTTCTAAAGGTTTGGGCTCTTTCGCACGAAACAAGTGTCGCCTCGTTGATCACATCCCTGGCACACGCCTGCTGCAGCGGCCTCCTGCCCAGCCTATATAGCTCCCGTTGCATGTACAGACTCATCAGCATCAAGCAAAGCATTCTTACAGCATTTCTTGCCCAGGATTAAGCTATCACAGTCTACTGCTGTCCTACTCTGTACTCACGATCAGCACTACTCTCTGCAGTCCTCTCAGAAGTCCAGCAAAAGTTCTGGACCATTCAAGAACATCCCGAGCAAGCTTCTTATGAAGGACATCGCGTGTGCGAAGAAGGGAAAGAGCGGGCCAGCACACACAAAGAGCAGCACAGCTCGCCTTGAAGCTGCTCGCCACAAGCATGCCCGCGGCACTGGCCCCCTTGTGAAGGCCTCAGGTGAGGCAATCATCTCTGCCTGCAGTTAATACTGCCTGAAGTCTGCACTGCAGCCCCTGCAGCCTTGGGTTGTTGTGTATCCTGCTGCAGCTGTCAGAAAACAGCAACACCAGCAACAGCCATGCTGCACCTGACATCCCTGCACCTCAGGCCTGGAAAAAACCACCTAAGCAGTGATTCTTGCTCGACAACAGTCAATCCTGCGCAGCTATCTCATCCAAGCTGCAACCTGAGCAACTGTGTTGTGTGCCTTGCAGGCCCACCCAAAGAACATCAGCAGCAACGCCCTGAAGAGCAACGACAACCTGATCCGGCCCTCCACACAAGAGGCAGCTGCCTACGAGCTCGAGACCTTCAAGAGAACCATCCCCTGCATCGAGCCCAGTGCAGAGGAGCAAGATGCAGCCCTCAAGGCCCTTGTCAAGGCTGTCTGCCAGCCTGACCTGCCCTCAGAGTGCCAGCTCACCCCCACCCCCTTGGTCTGCCTCCCAGGCATGCCCACCCCCTTCATCCACCCTGAGCAGTGCGGCTACCTGACCCCCAGCACCACCACCGTGGTGACCACCCAGCCCACCCCAGCACAGGTGTCCAAGGCCGCCAAGTCCTTCAGGCGTGTGGCCCAGCACGAAGAGCCCACGTCGGCCCTGCAGCGCACCCCGCAGCTCTGCCTGCGGCGCCTCGGCAACACCACTCAGAGGACGTAAAATGCTTCCAGAGCCTTGTCAAGTACCAGCAGGAGACCCGCGTCTACGGCCACAGCACCTGGCAGACCGTGGAGTACAGCCACAGGTTTGACCTCAGCTTGAAGCCCCCTGAGGCCTCCACTGCACCATGCAAGGCCAACAAGGCCACCACCACCCCAGCCCTGCAGACGCAGCTGAGTGACAACCTGGCTGTCGACAGTAGTGACACCCAGGTGGAGGGCGACACCCTGCAGGAAGTGAATGAGCCTGGCGACCTGATCACCAAGGCTGTGTCGTATGTGTCACAGCTGCTGAGGCGTGTGTCTAGCAGGTGGTCGTCCTCCTAATCATGCGCACCAGCAGCCACCTCTGCTGTCCGTCTGGCTGTGAACGCACTGATGTGCACCCGGGGTGCACCTGATATACCCGTTCAACCAAGGCCACTTGCCTTGCAGCGACTGCCAGTCAAACTTCTGCAGCAGTGTTTACCGATGTGCACCGTATAAGCCAGCACCCTTTGGTGCTGCACCCGGCAGTTGTGGGCCCTGCAACTGAACCGGGCTTTTGCAGTTCTGTTTGTCTGAATGTGTGTTGAACATCATCAACAAAGCACCCAGTGGTGCTCAACCCTCATCTTCTGGCTTTGAATCTTCCTTCATCATTGTGGGCTTCAAGTGTTCCTGCCGGCATAACCCTCCGTGTTGATCATCAGTCCCTGGGAACCCCTTGTTTTCGGTGGGGTGTGTGGGCAGCAACGCCTGCGGGCAAACAACAGGCAAGGGTAAGGGTCAGGGGACCTGCACTGGTATTTCACTGTTCTTGAGAGGCACAACGCCTTGGCGCCTCATTGTTTGACCACTTCAAGGTTTGAACACCCGGTGTTTGACCACCTCATGACTTCACAATGACCTTCCACCACATGGTGTGGCTTGGGTCATCCCAAACAACCACATTGCGGCTTGCAGTGTGGTGGGCATGTTTATGTGCACTGGCCACTCTGTGCTTTACTGTCACCAGCTTCCCCGTGGAGGCATGCTCCTCTATGTACTGCAGTGCTCGTTTGTCTGTCGTGTGTCCATGTCCCCTACACATGCATCGTGCATTCTCCTCCTGTTACCTGCCTCGCTGCCATTGAGTGCTTGCGCATTGCTGTATCTACTTACTCAGCATATGCTGACACAGCATGCACCTGTCTGCTTCCCTCACATTGTGCTTCTGGATCCACTTTGGAAGGGCTGGACCCTTCCTTGCATCTCTTGCTGTGTGCTTTGCATAGTGCCTTGATCTTCTGCCTGTCATCTTGCTAGCTGGTGTGCTTCCTTGTTGCTTGCTGTCTCACATGCATGCAGCCCATGCACAGTACTAGTTCTGGTGCGATGCCTTGTTCGCACGTGTCCAGCTGTTGCCTGTGGGATTCTCTTTCATGCAAGGCTCCCTACGGACCAGAGGTCCAGTGTGTGGTCATGGCCAGCAACGTGGGCCACGGCCTGTCTGACAGTCACTCTGCTGCGTAACTGCCTCACCGCCTTACTCAAGTGCTGCTGTGCCTTGATGAGCATCGATGCATGCTGAGGGTTGACGGAGGTGAGGCGGCCCCAGGTGTTTGTGCTGTGATCCGTAGTATGTGGTGCGCTGTCGTCAGGTTCTTGCAGCTGTGCCTGCAGAGAGCTGCTGTGCTTCTGTGCTGTGTCACAACACGCAGTCAGCATCAGTAACAGGCCTTCCAGCTTACTGCAGACGTCGCGTCATTGAATGAACCAAGCCACCACAAGGTATTCAGCTTACCATCCATGCAACAGGGTCAAGTTGACTCAACGAGCCACAAACCACCAGCAGACACATCCTTCTGGTGCATACCATGATCCTGGTACCCCATGAGCTGTGTTGAGTACTTTAGGGGCGTTAGCAACAGTAACAGTATACCGTGAATCATGTATCAGTATCAGTAGCAGTAACAGTAACAGCCACATCATGACACCGATACAAACCGCAGGCTGGTAACAGTGTCGCACATGACCTGTGCTGTACCACGTTCCACTGATGCAAGACCTCGCCGGCTGTGCATCTCCCACACAAACAGGTACTGCAGCACATGGCCAACCCACATGGCCACATGCATAAGCTGATGGCTCGCCCCGATCAGATCAAAGACACCTGGCGCAAGCCTCTCAGGAAACTCTGCTGCTGACAGCTGCCCTCCTGTCTGCACTACCACAATGATTCCAACAGCATAGACAGCCGCAGCTGTTGGGCAGCCAGCCAGCAAGTCGATGGCTGCTGTGTAGCAGAGGGGGAAAGCAGCCACCAGAATAATACTGTACAAGACATTCACCACAAGCCTCCTGAAAAGCAAAGCAGTGCAGCGCCGCAGGAACCAGCATACGTACATTTGTGTTGTCGAATGTTAAAAGTGGGCTGACCAGTGTGTTGCATACACTACACCACACGAATGAGTGTCACTCCAGCGGTTGGAACTCATCATGCACAATGGTTTCAGGTCAGTTATGTGCTGCACATCAGCACTGCGCTGGCAGCATTATGACATGGGCTGGCGATTCACTTGGGCATTGTGGTGTGAAGGTGATGCTGTGTTTCCAGTGGCAGCCGCTGTTGCCAGCAGTGTAGAGTAGTAGTTGTCAACTTACTTGGGTGCTCTGGATGATGCCACGCCTCTCGCAGCCCTGATCCCTTGACAAGCAAGGGCAGCAACCAGGCCTGTGTTCAGGCAAGTGCCCAGCCAGCTGCTGTATACATTCCAAGAAAAGCCCAGTGTAAACAGCACTTGCATGACATTGATAAATATAATATCCAGCCTGCATCATTTGCAAGCATAGTTGGCAGGCAGTGCATGACATCACCGTGATTTGGCAAGTATCTTGAAGCTTTCAACATAGTGTGAGTTGCAAGATGCATCGAGCAACACACACATCGCATGGCAGCCTACTTCTGGAACATCAGCATATCCTTCCAGCGATGGCCCATGTACCAAGTCAACATCACGCAACAGTTGGTGTGAAACAGCCTTGTCAACAACTGTACACTGCAGGTGGTAGTCACAAGTGCTGGAGAGCTAGTGGAACTGGTTGGGCGCTAAGATAGGGAAGAAGGCTAGGCATTGACTCCCTAGACCTCAACCAGCCTGACAGTGCTCACCTGTACCACATACGTGCCACAGTGGCATCAATACAGCAGAAGAGGTGGCAGCCCACACTGAAAGGCATGTGCATCAGCACTCCTACTGTGAGGGCCGCAAAAGGCACCAGGTCTGAAACTGACTGTACGGTGCCAGATTTTGCCACCAGCAGGAACATGTAGAGGCTTGTCAGGCTGGCCCCAACTATGGTCTGCAAACAGCCAGGATGGGAGTGACAGTTGGAGAGCAAGTCACCACTGGGCCTTCCAAAAGCCAGTGGCAGCCAATTGTGCTGCAGGAGCAGTGCTGCTGTGCCAGGTCTGGGTTACAGGCAGCAGCTGCTTTGGCTGAGTCTGCTGCTTTGTTGCGCCGTGCGGTGGCTTGCAATCAATTTCACATCACGGTGATGTGACATCTGTGCAGTTCATCGGATGGCATGCGCAACTCAGTTGTATACGGTATGATGAATGCAAGTGCAGGCTCGATGTAGGCCTGGTACTGGCACTGCCATGGAGTCCATGAAAAATGACGCCACACGAAACATGAAGCCACCTTGACATTGGCTGCTTGCAGGGTGCATGCTGTGGGAACCTTACCCATGCATTGACTGTCTCTGTGTGTAGCTCAAATGCTGAGTACAGGCACCTGAGGTACCCTCCTCCTGCCCGATAGCCACTGCAAGCACCATACACGGCATACAGTCAACACAAGAATACCACACACACTTTGTCAACTCCCGTGTCAACCTCTGCAGCATCTTAGAGGGCCCGCTGCAGCATCTTCAGTCCTCTTTGCCAGAAAATTGAATGGATGCCATAGCAGTGGCGGGGCTTGTGAGGTTCAAGCCTTACGGTACCAGCCTAGCACAGTGAGCAGTAACTCATGAACTTCAGCCTGACAAAGTGATGTGAAGCTTGCGGTCAGTGCTGCTGTCAGCTCTGACGATGGGTGCATCAAAATCATTTCCGATCCAAAAAGGATGCAGTTTATAACAGTTAAGCGTTTGCAAGAGGCTCACCTGAGGACATGTGGGACAGTAGTGTGTGCAGGTGCCTGATCCCGGCTGAGGTTGTTCCTGTACTGGGATGTCATCTGGCACTCATCACGACCAGAGATACGTCTGAAACTCTCTAGTTAAGACCGGTTCTTCCTCTTTTGTGACGTACAGGCCCCTAAGGGTCACCTATGCTGAGCTGAGGGGTCACCTGTATCTGCAGCAGTGCAGCTGGTATGCAGGTGCAGCTGGTATGCACGAGCTAGGGCCTAAGGCGTGTACGCCTGGCCCAAAATGCACGTACAACGCAACAATCTTTCTGATGAGAAGTTTGCAAGCGGACTGGCTCCTGCAACGCGCTGCACCACCGATCAGCCGAGCCTTGTGTGTGGCTTTCACCCACATACACGTGAACAGACTTGCAGTAGGTGCGTAACATCATCAGAGATACATGTTCAGCGCCCATGATTACAGCTCGATGACAGTGTCGGTAAGCCCCAGAGTTTTAGTCTCAACATGATGCATATGCCAGTTGTTTGCGGTGACAAGCTAAGCTGAGCTTGCCGATTAACGAAAAGATCCAAATATATGTTTGAAGAGAAAAGCTTTGGGCGCTGGTAGAAGTGCAAATCTGGAAACTTCGTGGTTGCGCCGTTTGCTCAACAGACATTTTGGTGACATGCACTGCTGACTGCAGAGCCCCTTTTTCAAAAGCCACAATGCATCATTTGCAATTTCACCTACCCAATGTCTTTCGTATTGTGACTGGACCTGCCAACATGCTTCCTACAGTCAGGGGTGTCTGCTGGCCGCCAGCACATCTGGAAATTCAACTGAGACAGCACCGTGCAGCGGCTGTGCCACACACCATGACCACATCCACACAAGTCTCATCTGCGATGTAATTTTCGCAAACTCTGACCATAGGTGAGCTCCCTTGTAAGGTGCTTGCAAGGTGCACTCACTTCCCCCGGCCTACATCCATCCCACAACTTGGCAACCACAAGTGGTATATAATCTGCCCCCGCACTCGTCTATTGTCGGCACAGAATGTCAAAACCTGCTACAACGCCTTCGTACATGGCACTTCCATTCACAAATGTGGCCCAGCCAAGCCCTGTCCACGTGCACATGAAAATACCAGGCATGACAAATCAGATCAACCGCGGCTTGCCACCAACAACAAGCAGTAAGTGGCCCAATCAAGGCAGCTGGCCACTTTTACCAAGTCAGCAACATGCCTCAGTTGGGCTTGCTGTGCTCTGACAATTCAGGCTGGCCCATGCACTGCTACACACTTCTAAGCATGTCTATTTCTGCGGCCCATTTTAACCTGAGATGTGTATCAGCTAGACAAACCCTGATACAGGCTGCCCCGGCCTGCCTCAAGCAGAAGTGTGTCATACGGTGCACAACCGCCCAAACAATGCATCTCAGCCAGCAGACAGTGCCTGCTACACAGTACTTGACGTGTGATACAAAAGGGGCAGCGTCAACCTCGTGCTGCTTCTGCCCCGCTCAGCATCAATTTCCCTTTCCACCCCGACTTCCCCTTCCGCTGCTGG
>QAXK01015419.1:0-11613 GCA_004335735.1 Chlorella sp. KRBP
CAGGAGCCTCAGCAGCAGCTGTCAGCAACATATGGAGT
This sequence comes from Chlorella sp. KRBP, assembly GCA_004335735.1. Classification (NCBI taxonomy): domain Eukaryota; kingdom Viridiplantae; phylum Chlorophyta; class Trebouxiophyceae; order Chlorellales; family Chlorellaceae; genus Chlorella; species Chlorella sp. KRBP. Next base: position 39 of record QAXK01015419.1, read on the forward strand.
CATAACAGCAGCACAATGAGGAGCCATCAGCAGTGGATAGCTGTCAAGCCCACACCAGCTCCAGCAGCAGCACTGCTTGCAGACGCAGCAGCACTGCAGCAGCGGTGTCAACAGCAAACAGCAGTAGCATCAGCAAGTCACAGCAGCAACATCCATCAGATCAGCAGCAGCAGGGGGAACAAGGGAGAGGGTGCGAGACGTGGCAGCCGGTAGCCGTACTGCTCTCTATACCTTGACTGAACAATATGTTCTTCGACTGTCCATGAGTACTAGCAGACTGACATTTCTCACCAACCCTGTCCCCTCCCTCCCTCTGCCTACTGCCCACTCCACAGGGCCCCCATCCGCCTGACTAAGCTGGACATCCAGTGCCCCATCAAGCAGCACGCCTACGGCACCAAGGGCTGCTACAGGTGCATTCTGGTGGAGCAGAAGTCACTCAGCGCGGACCAGTTCAGGGAGGTGGCAGAGGTGAGCAGGCAGCAGGAAATACCCTGGATCGCATGCAGAGGGACGGCGTTACGTAGCGACCGCACTGCTCAGGGCGTCTTCTGCAGAGGAGCTTCGGATTGTTTTGTACATGTGCTGGATGCTGTCTTTGTCCAGCCCTGGCTCACAGTCGTTTTGCAGTAGTGACGAGCATACGATCCACCGTGATGCACTGCCCGGCTATCCAATCGTTCGCGCCCCTTCGCGCCATGTTATCAAACTTCCGACAACGAGGAAGCCTGAGGTTTTTGTGCTGCTCTACACCGGCCGAACCATGTGCTGAGTTCTTCACAGCTCACCCTCTTGAATTGGTCTGTGAGAGCACTAGTGAGGGTTGGTCTGACAAGCCTTGCACAGCTGACAAGCCTGCCTCCATGTCTCCTGCTTTGTTCTTGTCTTCCTCCACAGGACAACGACCACGCGCCCCCCAAGAAGGTCCGTGATGGGGAGGACAACCTGTTGGAGAGGAGCTTCTGGAGCAGGTGTGTCTTCTGCGCGCGCGCGCGCGTGGTGGTGGTGGTGGGGGTGCCTGCAGTGGTGTGCTGACTTGACGGTTCCAAAAGGTCGTGGGGTGTGCAATGGGCTGCATTGCTAATCAACATGCATGTATGATCAACATGACGTTCTTGGTGTGACTTGGGCCAGCCTGGCAGGAGTGGTGACTGGGTGTGGTCCTGACACTGCCTCGGATGCATGCGCTCATCATACACAACCCTGATTGACAGTGTCCCAGTTCCTGATCACTGACCCCTCTCACCTCGCCACTGCCTGTCCGACCCGCTGTGCTGCCACGTTGCTTCCCCCCTCCCCCCCCCCCAGTGTGACCATCAACCCCCCTCTGTATGGAGCTGACACCCCCATGAGCCTGTTTGACGACAAGCTGCCCTTTGGCTGGAACCTGAAGCACCTGGACGGCTGCCTGCTCAAGCGGCCTGATGTGCCACAGGTGCCTGGCGTCACCACGCCCATGACCTACTTTGGCATGTGGAAGAGCTACTTTGCCTGGCACGTGGTGAGTCGCTGCTGCTGTTGGGGGGCCAGGGTGATGAGGGTGTGGGGCACTTTCCAGTATAATCAGCTGCTACGTTGAGCTGCTACGTTGCAAACTTGCAGGCACACCCAGAGCATACACAGCCTATAATTGTACTCGGTGTATCCACAGGATGCCCAGGGAACGCAGTCAGCCTCGTGAATGAACGCCTGTTTGTTTGACTGTCACCCCCCCTTCTTGCGCCTGCACAGGAGGATGCTGACCTGTTCAGCATCAACTACCTGCACTTTGGTGCGCCCAAGGTGTGGTACTGCGTCAGCCCCAGCCAGAGGGCCAAGTTTGAGCGCATGTGCCAGGTGAGGGAGGGGCCGCTGGGGCAGGCAGCGATCAGGTCTCTTGGGTGCTTGCTTTCATGGTTGCTCAGTGCTACTCGCTCACTGCCAGTCCCCAGGGTTGGCTGGGTTGCTCCTGTGCCAGCTGCTGCCCAAGTATGAGGCGTGGTCCTTCAAATGCTGCAAGCAGTGTGCTGTGCTGATTCACAACTCCGCACAACAGCATGTGTCAAATCATGCAACCCCACCCGTCTGCATGCTGCTCACACATACCTTATGTCGTGCTGTGCCCTGCCCTGGCCTGCCCTGCCCTGCCCTGCCCTGCCCTGCCCTGCCCTGCCCTGCTCGTTTCCTCGCGCAGAGCATCTTCCCTGAGCTGCACAAGGGCTGCCACGCCTTCATGCGCCACAAGGACATCCTGCTGTCACCCGGGCTGCTGCGCACCTACGGCATTGAGTACATGCAGGTGGGGCTGACATGACAGGCGGGGGGTCTGCTGTGTATAGTGCCAGAGCTGCTGTGGGTCTCTTGTGCTGCGCTGTTTATTGTACGCACGGCATGAACACACGCATGGTGGGTTTTTCAGCCTGTGCCTTGGTATAGCACGCGCTGCTGTGCTGTGTGATGTTGTGCTGTGCTGTGCTGTGCTGCATAACTGATGCTCTTGGTGTGCTGTGCTCTCTTTGTTCGTGCAGGCCAAGCAGGAGCCCAACGAGTTCATTGTGCTCAACGCAGCTGCCTACCACGCAGGGTACAATATGGGCTTCAACTGTGCAGAGGTGAGCATGGCATCGCATGTGCGCATGTGCGCATGTGCTGCTCTCTGCCCAAACCTCTTGTACATGTGCAGGTCGGTTTTGGGGCACGTACTGGCCCTGAGCGAAGCGTGCTGTGCTGGTGCATGCTGCGCACAAGTTGAGCCTGGAATCTTGGTGCCAACTTCCACATGACTGATGCGGTGTATTGGACCACGGTGAGCCACCCTGTCCAGCTGGCTGAGGTTTGCTGCTGTTGCTGCGTGTCACACAATGCAGGCCGTCAACTTCGCGCCACAGTGCTGGATCGACATCGGCCGCAACGTGGTCCGCTGCAAGTGCCGTGACGACGGCGTGCGCCTCAGCATGCGCCTGTTTGGTTGCAACAGCGGCAGCAGCGCCAGCACAGAGGACTACACCTCGTCAGACGAGGACGTCAGCGATGACGAGGGTGAGTCATCTCAGGAGGTCAGCAGCGGGGGGCACGACAGCGGCGACGAGGCGGGCAGCAGCGGCGGCGGCGGGCGCAAGCGCAAGCAGCAGCGGCCGCGCAGCAAGCCCGCAGAGAAGGAGCAGGAACCTGTCGTCGCGCAGCGCCGCAGCAAGCGCGCTGCTGCTGCAGCTGCTGCCGCCGCCGCCGCCGGCACCCCCAGCAGCAAGCGCGCGCGGCTGGACGACGCAGTCGCGCCACGGTCCCCGCGCCCTACAGGACCCCGGCAGACGCGCACGGCGCGGGCAGCAGCAGAGGCCGCCAAGCGGATGCGGCGGACGAACGCGACAGCAGAGGCGCGTGCGCGGCTCGCGGCGAGGCGCGGGGACGGCAAGAGCCACAGGCCGCGCCCCAGCAGGGCCAAGAAGAGCACAGCAGACCTGGAGGACTCCCTGCAGCGCGCTGCTGCCGCAGCAGCCGCCATACGCGCCCGGCAGCAGCAGGCTGCCTCGCAGGGCGGCTCCCAGGGGCTGTTTTGTGACGAGCAGCACCACGAGCAGCAGCAGCCGCATGCGATGCAGGTCGACACGCCCCCCGTGGCTGCTGTCGCGCTCAAGCAGGAGCAGGCGCGCAGCCACAACAGCGGCAGGGCGGCAGCAGCAACTGCGGCAGTCAAGTCTGAGCTGTTTGCCGACGAGCGCGGTGCCGCTGCAGCAGCAGGGGCTAGGGATGACGAGGAGGTGGACTCGGAGGCCCCAGACAGCCCCACAGCCACCAAGGCCAAGCTCAGCAGCCAAGGCAAGCTGAAGCACGAGGTGGACGTGGCAGCAGCAGCAGCGGCAGCAGCAGAAGCGGAGGAGCCAGCGGCGGGGTTTGGGGGGTCACACGGGGCTGGCGCTGGTGGCGGCGGCCAGCGCCGCAGCTCGGTGCGCATGGCGGCAGCGTCGGCGGCAGCAGCAGCGGCTGGCGGCCCCGCTGGTGAGGCCCCCAAGGTCATCCTGGGCGAGGACAGCCACGGCAGCAAGTACTTCTACATGGTGCAGGTCCTCAGGTGGGTTTGGGCGCTGTGGTTGGCGGCTCCTCTGTCCATTGGTAGGGTTTCTGTCCCACAAACGCGTCACGCGCGACACAGTGTGTCCACCCAAGCTGAAACCTGACACCAGGCCCCCACCCCACAAACATCAACACACACGCGAAATCCCACACGCTGCCCCTCCTGCACCCGCCTGCACTGCATGCTGACCGCAGGGAGCACAAGGCGAAGCGTCGCGGCCACCTGGTCATGCGGTGGCTGAAGGAGGGCAAGGACGGCCTGTTCAGGCCCTCCACAGACACCTGGGAAGAGCCCGCCAGCTGCCTGCTGGGGGTGCGCACGCAGTGGGTGCAGCCCAAGCACGGCAAGCCGGGCGGCTACCAGCTGCTGACGCTGCGCAGCAGGATCCTGGACACGCAGCTGCTGGACTGAGCAGCGTGGTGTATCCCTTGAAGCAGCAGCAGCAGCTGCTGCTGCTGCGAGGGCGGTGCGGCCTGTCGCTACCGGCCTCTTAACACTGCACAGCAGGGCGTCTGCACACACAGCAGCGGCTGGATGTGAAGCTGTAGGGGAGGCTAGGCAGCACGTGCAGGGCACAACAGCAGCTGCTTGCCACAGCAGTAGCTGCAGCCGCCGGGTGGCCTGCTGTTCTCAGCTTGGCTTTTGTGATTGGGAGGCTTGGTCTGGTTCTGTGCAGGAAAGGGTGGGGAGGCGGGGTTTGGTTTGGTGTTGTGGGGCGGTTGGGTTGTTTGCAGGAGGTGGTGCAGGTGTAAAGTGGTGTCTGGAGCAGCAGGAGGACAGTTCTGCAGCGGGAATGTGCTGCAGCAGGTGTGATTTGTGTGTCTTTCTAGCTGCCTTAGGGAACTGGAGGCCTGAAGTGGCAACATGACTCTCTGACAACAACAGCAGCAGCAGCTGTGATGTGCTGCTGCCGACTTGAGAACTGTGTGGCTTTGACTGTGTCAGCGCCCTGACACAGTAATGAAGGGTTGACTGCTGGTGGCGTGCAACACCACACAACTGGTGGGTGTTGCAGTGGCGGTGGTCAGTGATTGACGGTTGCATTCAACTGCTGGGTGGTTTTGGGGTGGCAGGGTTTTTGTGGGGTTGGAGGAGGCCCAGGGACGGGTGCTCTCTTTGTATGTGCTGGCCATGGCCTTTGAGGTGTGTGTGAGTGTTGGTTCTGTTGTGGTGACGTATGGAGTGGCGTTTGGTGGACTGCAGGCGCGCCAGGTGTGCTGTGACAGATGCTGTGGGACATGCATGCAGGTGTTGTTGGCATGCGGCCGAGCCCTGGTCAGGCAGGCCTACGTTGTCCTGTGCTGCTGGCTGGTCGGGTCTTGAGGCTGGCGTCACTGCAGCAGGGGCCCTATGCAAACAAGGACCAGACTCCATTGTGTGTGTCTGTGCATGTGTGCTCAGTGTGTTCAGTCTATCCGTACACTCTGCCCAACATTGCCTGTCCTTGCTACGGCCAGTGTGGACCAGTCTTTGGTACTTGGCGTAAGTGAGTGCTTGCTGCCAGGGGGGCGCTGTTACTCCCTCGCTGTCAAGGGCAGAAGCAGCGCAACAAGGGCAGCTCGCAACTGGAGCTCTGAACATGTGCGTGGATGGCTGTGTGTGTTGTGGGGACGTGGTGAAACCTGTTTGGGCGATGCGCTGCAGTGGCCGCCTTGCATTGAAGCACGTGTCGGAGTTGTCCACTTGCCTCCTGCTGGCTTGGTGCTGTGACTCCCGGGCTGTCAACACTTATTGAGCAGTGGATGCTGTGCATATGTAGGAGCCTACTGCTGTGCTCTGCACCCACACTGTGCGGCCTTCACTGGTGACGCGTGGCCTGCACATTGGGTCTCTCTTTTGGGCGCACGAAAGCATGCTGGTTGCTTTTTGACACACTGTCCATGTACATGCATGTACATGTAAGCTCTCCCCACTTTTACGCTTAATATCACGCTCGCGCTCTGAAGCAGCCATGGGCGGCCTGACGTGATTGTGTGAGCCTGTCTGATGAACACACCCTTGGACGTTGCCCTGGCATTGTTACGATTGACGATGATCCTGCATCCAACGCCTGGTATTGTCAACGTGGCCAGTGTGGGCCACCTCCCTCACCTTCACTCGCACTGCTGGCTAGATTCTGTTGCCTCTTGTTTTGTGATAGTTTCTGCTCATGTTCTTTTCGTGGCAGCAGCAGGTTGGCTGCTGTCTTCCTGGCGTATGTAACAGTCGTGGTTTGGTCACTGCCAGTTAGGTCAGTGCCGTTGAGACACCGGATTTGAGGAGTGAACTGCAGGCAGGCGGTGGCACCTTCTTGTCTCGATCCTACTCTGATTGGGTGCTCAACAGACATGGCAAGCTGCACATGTCTGGCCTTCTGCAGTGCAGGGATTGTGTGCTCTGCTGAAACTAGTCATTGCCGTTACAAGCACACTGGATCTACACACTGTGATGTAACTACACAGTGCAATTGCTCTCCTACATGACCAAGACAGACTGCTCCCAGAGTGCAGGTAATGACCTTGAAACCAGTCAAGCCATGCTGCTGTTGCATTCCCACCTGCCACACACGTGTAGACATCACAAACCTTGCAGTGGACAGCATCACAGCACATCAGTCCACAAAAGGGAACGTAACAGCAGCATAGCAAGATGAACACTGCACTCTATGGGCAGCAGAGACAAACACTGCACTCTGCCAAGGCTTGCAGAGACAGGCTCTGCTGCGCTTGTCATATGTTGATACAGTGGCATACAACACGAGCGGATGTCATACAGCGTGGCACACAAACAGTGGCAAACAGGGGAGTGGCGGTGTGCGCCATACATCCATAGGTAGCAGACGGCCAGACAGTGGCCAAGCACACCAACACATGCGATGCAGGAGGCCTTCAGCAACCAGGGCACCAACGGGCCAGCAGTTGTGCTGATGAGCCAGCTGCTGCTTCACAGCCCACTTCCATACAGAGAACCCAGACTCCAACCAGTCAACATAAACACAGCACCGCACCACCTGTTGGTGGTGCACTGGTGCACAACTCTCATTGAGTGCTGCAACACAACTCAGCACCAAAGGGCCGCAGCACAAGCCTGCAGCACAATTGCCCTCGGCTTCACACTCCTGCCAACGTCGTATACAACAGACCGCTTGTTTACTTCTGTGGTGCTGCAGTCTTGGAGGCTGCGCTCTTGAGCTTGCCTGCTGCTGCCTCCTCTGCTGCCTTCTTCACATACTTGCCGATCGCTGCGTTGGCCTGCCACACATGCATTGTGCCCAGGTGTGCTGCTGCATCCTTGATGTGCAGACCGATCAGACGGTTGATCTCCTCGACGGACTGCTTGGTGCCATTGCTGGTCTGGAAGGCCTGTGCAGGAGCAGTGCAAACAAGCACAGCAAGACAGCATGGCCGAGGTCAACCCTTGATGATGTCGGGGCGTTCAACGAGATGTTCCAAAAAACGTTTCAGCCACAAGAAACACATCAAGGGGCCAGATCAGGGCATGCGACGCCTAGCAGGGGCATGTGTCAGCCTCGAAAGATCAAGTTGAGATGCTGCTGGTGTGTCTGGGGATCAGGCATGCAGCTGCCATAGAGCGCGTTTCGACACAAAAAAACCACATTGAAAGCCCACTGCACTGCGTTGCATGCTGTCGACACACTGCTGGCGTTTTTCCCTCTCGCACCTGCACGCGCACGGCGGAAGCCCTTGATCTGCGGGCTGGAGCTACAGTCCTAGAAGCAAAGCTTGTCCTCTGCGCGAGCATGCTTGCCATGGTGCAACCTGCTTGTTGGTCAGCGAGCTTGAGGGTTGTTGGAGGAACAGGGTGACGCAGTTGCGTTGATCAGCGGTTGAATTTTAAATGATGAACGCTTGCTGATGCCCACTAGACTCGGAAACGCGCTGACTGCACGTCAACCTGGACCCTGCGGGTGAAAACCTGCATTCAAAGGTGTGCTGTCCACGGTGGGCTTCCTCTTGTCGCTTTGCTTGCGTGACGGATGTAAGTCAGCTAGCGTTCTGGCAAGGTCAGCTGTTCCGGCATGACCGAGCATGACAGACCAATGTGCTGCTGACAGTGCTGATCTGAGACTGCCTCAGAGACTGCCAAAGAGACTGACAGCTGCATCATTTCATGACATCAACAGCTTGAAACGTGTGAAGCCGTCAGATTCCGGCGTGACACCGGCTGCACAGCGTGTACTTGCCAGGAATGTCACATTTAACCCTCTGCATGCCCCGTTCAGAACGTTCAAGACCCAGCAGGCAGCATTTGACTTTTTGGACCAGCACGAATGCTCTAGCATCTTAAGGTATGCACCCTGTCACTATCAGTTGCCGCTGCAACGTATCAGATTGCAGCAGCTGGCCTTCTCTCCGGTACCAACTGACCACCATGCAACTGACCTGTTGCTGAAACCGTTCCTGGGCACCTGTCTGGTCAATCTACTGCATGAACAGGACATTCGCGGTAGAAACTGCTGCATCTGGACAACGTGACTTCATCGTCAGCAGCACGCAGCTGTTTTGGCAGCACTACATTGAGCTGCCCATCAAGCAGCGGCACCACTATGAAATCATCCGCCAGGGCAGCCCCTGCAACCTATACTTTGGTGAGCCAGCAGCAGACGAACTCAACGCATGCATGTTTCCATACATGGCCATTCAAGAAGTGTGGCGGTGAAGGAGGCCAGCTTTGTGCTTGTCGACCTGCAGATGGGGACCACAGCTGCTGGCACAGTGACCCACAACAGTGCAGTGGGGGTAGTGCCAGTGGCGAAGCAGATGGCTACTCATTGTCACTCGGCACCGACTGTAAGTCTGTGTCTCAAACACCCAGCAGATGACATGGCTTAGTTTGGCTGGTTGTGTGCTGTTGCCTGCTGCTTTGCTGCTGGTGCTGATGCTGATGCTGGCCTGTGATCAGACCTGGAGTTCTGCCCAGAGTGCAACAAGGGTGTGGATGGGCCTCGACTCGTCCAGCTGCTGGTGTCAGGTATGCACAGTGCGGCCTGACACGTGTGCATGGTGTCACCATGCGCCCATATGTAGCTGACTCCCAGATAAACTCAGCCCTTACTGCAGTATTTTATGGCCACACTCTTGGCTGCAGCCTGAGCACGCATGCCATGTATTTAACTCCATAACATGTGTTGACTGCTCCATGTTGCTGTGTTGTGCAGGCATACAACAGCTTTTTGAGGAGCTGTTTGACAGTGCACTGGACCCAAGCCAGCATGTGCTGGAGCTTGACAGCAGCACAGCAGCAAAGTTCAGCAGGTCAGTCTGCTCTCATCAGAGCCCATGTGCAACCTGTTTTCCACTGCGTGTGCTGTTGCAGGCGCCAGGCAGCGGCTCAACAGCTAGTGGAACCCTAGGCCCAGCGCACCAGACTATGCAAGATCTTGCCAAAGTCTAAGCTACATAGGCGTGCCAGTTGCTGAACCAACCCCCAAAAGCCCCTTCAACATGCACGCGACGCCAGCTGACATCAAGGGCCATTGGGATGGCTGCACTGCCTGTGCTGGGTGCCCGCATTGTCTGTCACATCACTCACGCCGTGATGCGCTGTCCCGCCTGGTGCTGACCTGCAGCCCACTATCCTGTGCTGTGCTGTGCTGCTTTTGCGTTGACCTGCCAGGCACGTCATCATCACTCTGCCGGGCCATGCATTTGCAGATGCGTGTCACGCGGGCCGCTTTGCACGCAGCGTGCTGCTGAGGCTGCTGGCCAAGGGCATGCACAGCTCTCAGCATGCACACATGCTGGTGCACAACAAGGAGGGAGGCCTGACCAGCTTTGTGGACATGGGCGTATACACACGCAACAGGTGTGATGTGCCTTGTGCTGTTGCAGGACTGCATCAGACAACATGAACTGATGCAGCTTGCTGGGAAGTTAGCTGTGCATGCTGTGAGGCCTATGGCCACTGGCTCGTAGCTTGGAAGGCTTGAGATACTTCTGTCACCTCCTCTGGTGGGTCACAGCTGAACCATGGCGGTTGCTTGTCATTTTGTGACTCATTTTGTGACTCACACACCCATACCCAGAAGCAGCACTGTCTATGCACACATGCTCGCAGCCAGGACAGGAGAGCCCAACGCGGTGTGGTGTGCCTGCTGTGTTGTCACCAGGGCGTTTCGGCTCTACCTCTCCTCCAAGTTTGGCAAGGCGGCAGTGCTGCACCTGACGCATCGCTTCGGCGGCACCAGCCGATGCCCCAAAGCAGCCTTCCAACATGCTCTCATCGGTGTCCTGCAACCACCAGTGGCACCCTCTTGTCACAGCAGTGACGCCATCACAGCAGGAAAGCCATGCGCCGGTTTGCCAGCAACACGCAGCGATACTGCCAGCAGAAGCACCTGCAGCAGCAGCAGCAGCAATGCAGGGCTGCGTTTGCTCTACATGGATGCAGACGGGCAGCAGGAGCTGCTGCAGCTTCCGCCAGAATGGCAGCAGCTGGGGATGCTGCAGCTGCGGCCCCTGCCACACAACAAGCCTGGCCAGCATCCGGCAACAGCAGCAGCGGCAGTGCTGTCACCCGCACCTCCAGGCAGCGGCGGTATGCTTGCAGCAGGCCCTGCGGCCCCCAGGTTCTCCCTAAATGCTGCCAGCCTGGCAACTTGGAGTCAGCCATGCTATGGGCCCAGTCCCTTCCCTGCGCTGGACGCCTTCATCACCAGCATATGCTGTGGGGGTGGGGTGCAGGGGGAGGTGCGCAGCTGGCTGCTGCAGGCCGGGTCGGCCTGTGTGGTGTACAACATCAAGGGCAACAGGTGGTGCGGCAACGTGGGGCGTGCACACAAGTCCAACGGCATCTTCTTCTGTGGTGAGCCCAGGGGCAGGGGCAGCTCGTGTGGGTCATAGCGAACCAGCAGCATGGTGTTAACAGGGCCAGGCCTGCTTCTATATACCTGTGTTCTGACAGTGGCCTCTGTGCACTGAAGGTTCTCTGCAATCATCTTCATGCTCTTAAACCCCGTAACTGCCACGGGTCAGTGGAGGGTGTGGGCCGCTGCCATTGTGACTCAGGGGGGTAGCTAGACATGTCAGGTCCGACCCGCATCCAGTGAGTTGCCCTGCCAAAGTCATGTGTGACGGCATGGTGTAGTCCATTGCTGTGCCTGAGCACACGTTGTGAGGATGTGCTGTCTCCGGCTCTCTGGTGGCTGCCTGTGCTGTTCCGGCTCGTACTGTGCAGTGGACCTGCATGCAGGTGTCTACTACCAAAAGTGCTACGACCCAGAGTGCCGGCACTACCGCTCCAACACCATGCCCCTGCCCGGAGACATCTGGCAGGCATACAGGCACCTGGTGCAGCAGCCAGGGCAGCAGCAGGCGCAGCAGAGCAGCCATCACCAGCAGCAGCAGGAGTTGTCACACCTTCCCAGCGCACACCAGCTGCAAGCGGTGAGCAGCAGAGGCATGACCGTGGCAGCGGCTGCAGGTGCAGATGCTGCACAGGCTGCGGCAGTGATTGCTGCTGCTGAGGATGATGAGGGGTTTCTCAGGTTGCTGTTGCAGTGTGAGCAGCAGCACCTACAGCAGC
>QAXK01015421.1:0-13254 GCA_004335735.1 Chlorella sp. KRBP
GCAGCAGCAGCACAGCGGGCCGCCGCCGCCGCAGCAGCAGCAGCAGCACGACAGGCAGGAGGTTGACAAGCCTGCTGTCGTTCAGGCACTTGGGAGGCATGATGGTGCTGTTGACGAACAGGAGGAGGGGCGGGGTCCAGGTTTGGGTCAGAAGCGGAGCCAACAGCAGCACGGTCAGCTGCAGCAGCCGGACACAGTGCGCGTGCAACTTCAGCCACAACAGCAGCAGCCTCGCCAGCAGCAGCCACAGCAGCAGGAACGGCGGCATCCCTCTGCACAGCAGTCACAGCAGCAGCAGCAGCAGCAGCAGCAGCACAAGCGCGCCCGGTGTGAGGAGGAAGAGGAGGGGGAGCTGTGTGATGAGCCACCTCGAGAGCATGACAGGCAGCAGCAGCAACAGCAGCAGCCAGACAGGCGACAGCAGCAGGACAGACAGCAGCAGCAGCAGCAGAGCGGAGGATATGACAGGCAGCGGGATCGCTCACAGGCCGACCGGCGGCCAGACAGCAGGGGCCCGGATGACAGGGCACGTCACAGCACTGCTGCTGCTGCTGCTGCTGCTGCCAGGAGCTATGGTAGTGAGGGCAGGGACATCAGGGTGGAGCACAGGGGTGCTGTTGGCAGGGACCGTGGGCATGAGCATCATCATCAAGCTGGGCACAGCAGTGGCAGGCGGTCCAGCAGGGAAGCCTGGGAGCGTGACAGCAGCAGGGGCAGGGGGCAGGGCTCAGGCGCCAGTGGCAGTGGCAGGGCTGTGTCACCTGGGGGCACAGGCCGGGGCAGTGCAAGCAGTGGGCAGGGAGGTGGTTACAGTAGTGGGGTGAGGGGTGGCAGTGACAGGGAGAGGAGTGGGGTGCGTGGGGAGGAGCGGGGCAGGAGCACAGGCAGGGAGCACAGGGAGGATGCCAGGGGCCAGGAGAGAGGGCGGCAGCACAGCAGCTGCAGTGAGCCTAGGTCCAGGTCATGACGCTGTTACTGCACTGTGGGGTGGCAGATAGCTGGGGCGACTCTCGCTGCAAAGCGTGTGCCCATATAATCCGCATTGCAGGGCCGTAGTCTGAGTGGTCACCTCTGACTTTGACACTGAGACTGTGACAGCAGACCTGTGTTGCTGTGAGCTGCGTGCCTTTGGCTGTGTGAGCCTGTTGTTGGTGAAGTTCCTGTCAACATGGCTTGGATGTTCTCCGTGATGCTGACGTGTACACTGTGACGGTTTGCAACACGCGTGCATTGGTGATTTCATGCCGCTGTCCTGTCGTTCTGCTTTCACTGTGTTCATACTGATGTACGGCCTGTATCTGCAGCATCACCCAAGGTTCTCACATGCTTGGCAAATGGCTGGCTGTGCACTGGTTTCAAAGCATCACTCAGGACGATTCGGCCTCCAGTCAACAGTGACAGGGCACTGCAGACTCCAGACCAGGCGGTGCGGTGCTCATGATGGCATGGATGTCATGCCATGAACGGAATCTCGAACCTCTCACCAAACATCACCAGAGGAGATCCTGACAACAATCCAAACACCCTTTTCTTGTACAATCCAAGACAGCATATGGATACCATGCTGCACAGCCAGCCTTGGACAGGGACGTCAACATGCCGCAGCTCTCTCTGCTGTCATCATCAGCCACGGTTGCATGCGGTGCTGGGATGTACTGCCGTATGGCAGCCAATGCAGTCACATTATTTCAGCATGCAACCTTTATGTGGCGTAAGCGATGGGTGGTGGATTTTTTTACTTGGCTGGCTGCCCTGTCCATCACATGACAACAGCAACCCAGCACATAGCATGGGGTCACTGGGCTATCGTAGCACAATGCTGGCTCTAGTGGCACACCACCACAATGCACTTCGGAGGTCATCAACTTGGCTCTGCACAGCCAATCAAGAATCCACCCAATATGCAAACAGACATGCCTGTGACAAGCGTTGTGTGCACCACTCATTGCGCCTTATACGCGTAGGACAGGAGCCAACCTAGCCTGCCGCAAGCACATGATGTGGTGCAGTCACTGCCATGGTCATTGCCAACCGTGTAGTGCACCACAACATCGGCAATGCTGATGCCATTGCGGCATCTGTGAAGTGCCTCAAGGACATGTCATGCTAGCATTCTGCTCACACTCCATTGTCACACTTCTCTGCTCGTGCCGTCTCACTGCTTGCAATGTCCTCGTGGCTGCTCTCACTCTTCTCACTCTGCCTGGGGCCCTTCTCACTGGTTGACCTAGCACCCTCACTTGACCCAGCCATAGCCCAGGACATGGGGAAAGCAGCCACCAGGATTGATGCAAGCAGCATGATGCCTCCCATCATCCACACAGCACCATAGTAGTTGCCCGATGTTTGCTTCAGGGCGCCGATGACGTAGTTTCCGACGAAGCCTCCAAAGTTGGCACACATGTTGATCATGGCAAGTGCCAGCACTGTCTGACTGGGTGTCAGGCTGGCCATCAAGCTGATGATCCAACTCACATCAATACCTGCAGCCACAGGGCACAGCAACACATGCAGTGTGTTCAACACCAAGTTGCTATGTACGGAATGCCATCCCAGTGGCCACCCATGGGTACAACAACCGCATGGCCAGTGTATCTTGATGTGTAACCAAGTTGTGGCAGAGCAAGCACCAGCTGCAGCGGCCAGCACCCTGCCTGTCTGAGCTCACCATCACACCCCATGATGCCCATGCTGGCCAGCACCAGCAGCGCATAGCTGACATGGTCTGCCTTGCGCATCCAGGCAACAGGCAGCATCAGCATCAGCAGGCCACCGATGAACCAGGGCACTGCGATGTGGTACCTGCAGGAGTTGAACGCAGGCCAGCACATGGAACACGTAACCCTAACTATGAGTCAGCTACAGCCTGATGCATCCAGGCAACAGGCAGCATCGCTGATGGCACCAGCAGGCCAGCGAGTTGGCCCCGAATCAGGGCATGGCGATGCAGGTTGCGATGAAAGGAATCAGTCCCAACGCATGCCAGCACATGTAGGCCCATGCAACATGTAGGCCCATGCAGCATGGCATGCTGCATGCTAGGGCACCTGAGCACGTGCTTGGAAGCATTGCATCTGAGTACTGCCGGCAGTGGCACGGCCCGTGGATCTGATATCACAATGGTTTGAGCAGCATGGTGCTTGTTGTAGTGTCTCTCCACGCATTCTTGTTCCAGTGCACGACGACCCACCTGCGCTCGTGCACTCTGTGTGAGTCGAGGGCATTGACGACATGTGTTGCCACGCCAGCAACGTACGGCACCGCTGCCAGCAGCATGGTGTGCGTCTGCTGTGCTGACTGCTGCGCAGCACTGCTGGTGGGGACATCCAACAAGGCATGGACAATCAGCGGCACCCTGCAGGACCATGACCACAGCAGTGCTGTCAGCTTTGCAGTCACCGTGACACCGTCGGCCCGCAGCAGGGCAGCTCTTGAGGCCTGTTCTCTTGAAGCTTCCATGACGCAGTATCATGGCCCACTACAAAACTTGCTTGCTCAGCACAAGAGCCTACATGTCACCCGCATGGCTTGCTGAGCCCTACTTACCAAAAAATGAGTCCGTTGAGGGTCAGCAGGTACAGAAACCGCCAGAAACTGGAGCACCACACCACCCTATGCCCGGCTGCAGCACGCAGGTCAGACAACAGCTGCTGCATGCTGGGGGCACCCTCTGCCTGCATCTGCTTTATACCAGCCGCCATAGCATACTGGCTGCCTGCCCTGCCATCTGCAATTGAGGCTACAGAGCGCTCGACAGCGCTGTCAACATCGCTGCTGCCGTCACTGCTGCCCCTGCTGCTGACGTCTGACGCCAGGATTGCGCCCTTGGGTGTGTTTGCGGCTATCTGAATAGGCGCCACTGCGGTGGGTGGGATGGTGCCGTCAATGGCAGCTTGCAGGTGCTGCTGCTCCTGGGGTGTAAGCAGCTTGCAGGTGGAGACCTTGTGTGGCAGGAAGAGCCAGATGGCGATGCCAAGGATGATTGCAGGGGCCCCCTCTATGATGAACAGCCACCTCCAGCCTACAGCAGACATCAAGAGTCAAGGACACACCGTTGTGTAGTGGCGCGATGGTGGTGTTGGCCGATCATGCAGGACACTTTTGATGCCAGACACACTTTTGTGTGGTGGGGAGATGGCGATGTTAGCCGATCAGGCAGCAAACAGATGAGTCAGCTGCTGCTGCACCCCCACAGAGCAGAGCATGGCCATGGCATCCCTTTGAAGCTTGAAGTCACTTCAGGTGTGTGACCCTCTCCCGCTCTGCTATCTGCAATGCTCAGAGGTCAGGTGATCAGAATGTTTTCACTGCCTACTGCCCCAGGCTACACAAGAATGGACCCACCTGCCATGTTAGCTGTCCCTTGGAGGGTCAACAGCCCTGCAGCCAATGGTGCACCTAGGGCTTGAGCTGCTGTAATGCCTGAGGCAGCAGCAACAACAGCAGCAGCAGCACGTGGCAACAAGCACAAGCATGCTTGCGGTGAAAGCTTGTCAAGTTACCAAGGGACTGGACTGCTGAGTAAGTGCACTGTACCGTCGACACCACGGACCGTAAGAAGCTGCACAGCGTGCAGGTACTTGGCCGTGATATGCTTGTGTTGTTGGTAGATACTCAGGACAGGGCAGACACAGAGGTGCACATGGTGGACGCTGATTGTCTTACCTGCCATGTAAAAGGTGGTGGGTAGTGTGAGGTGCTCTGCTGGGTACATATTGGACAGATACGCCCATATACCTGACAGGACACGCACAGCACACCACAACACAGCAAAACAAAACACAGCATGGCATCAGTGACTGCAGTTGGCTCGAACTTGCAGCAGTACTGCCCTCTGCACCATCATTAGATAAGATGACTCAAATGCTGTGCTCCTGTTGGCCTGCATGCAGCGGTCCCCCTGCCACTCTCTCCAGCTGCTGGGGCGTTGCATGCTGCCACTGCTGCTGCTGCTGCGCTCGATTGTGCAATCCCAACTTTCGTACTGGTGTGTACACTCGTTGCTGCTGCTGCTGTTTCTGCTGCCTTTGGTGCTCCTGTGCTGCTGCTGTCAGCACCCACCTGGCACAGTCCCGGCCTCAGCAATGCCCAGCAGGAACCTGACTGCCAGGAAGCTGCTGGTGGAGTTGACTGCTGCCATGCTGGCAGCAACGATGCCCCAGCTGACAGCAATGGCACCCAGCATGTTGGGCCCACCCAGGAAGATGAAGCACACGTTGCTGGGGATCTGCAGGGATGGAGCCACACTAGTTGTCAGCAGCCTACAGTAATGTTTTTGGGACCTGCTGCTGCTGGTGGTGCAGCAGCAGCTTGCAGCAAGATTGGTACAGTCTGGCAGGCTGAGTACGAAGTGTGCTCAAGCCATGAATAGGTGCCAGTTGCAGGACTGGCACTGGCAGCTGCTGCATTATTTGACACAGCAGCTGAGTGAGACGCTCTTGGCATCCTGATACCAGCTGTTCCATCTGTTCCATCTGTGCAGAGGCAGTTGCTGGGGCTCACCTGGAAGATGGAGTACGATATGAAGAATATGGCTGCACAGCAACAACACACACAGCAGGGGCATAAGGCAATGTGTCACATGGCAGCTGCAAAGTGACATGTATGATGGTATCATCACGTCTGTCATGACACTTCCGCCAACCTGTTCGGTTGCACTGGAGACGCTGTGTACATGCCAGAGGGTCTGATATGATGTTTTGCGGTCCTTAGGGTGGGCTGACTGTTGCAAGGGGAGAGGTGCCAGGCTGGCATTGAACAAGTCGTCAAGCACTCACCACTGCCGAGTCCATAGTCCATGGCTGTTAGACCCAGGTCCTGGCTCATGCTGACGCTGGCAAAGGACAAGTTGGCCCTGTCCAAGCTTGCAGTGATGCTGCAGAACGGGCAACACAGCGTACAAGTCTGTCAGAATGAATGCCTGGCTGATGTGTGGCAGCTCACATCATGCCTGCTGCATCCGATAAACGTGCTCCCGTTGCTATATTTGCATCAAATTTGCACGTGAGACGAGCCTGTCGCAGTACAATCCAACACAGGGTCCAAGGATCAGACTAGATACTGTAAGCCTCTGGGCGCCAATTGCCAGGGCGAGGGCGTTCTGCTTCTGCCTACTCGCAGTGACTTTTTCATATGCAGTTGTTGCTGACCTGAAAAGCAGAGCAAATGGAAGCATCAGCCTGTTCATTTTCCGGCAGGCCCTGGCCACAATGGCCTGGTGGTCTTGGTGTATGTCGACCTCCATGTGAGCTTGCTTTGGCGCCACTGTGCCATTCGCTGCCGGCGTTTCCTCCTGGGTACAGAGGGGAATGCCCATATCAACTACTAGATGTCGGAATGTTGACAAACTAACAGATGTAGAGTCATACAGTAGATGCTGGTCCTGTCGAAACAGTAGAGCGCGGAATCAAACCAACATGAGGCAAGCAGAGTCGTGAACGTTGCGATCGACCAAGGTTAGATGCGAGGAAAGTAAGGAAAAGTGAATGAGCTCTGTGGCGTTCAAGCAGGAAGTAGACCCAAAGTTGTCGTCACACTGTCTCACACACCCTCAGATGATTACGCTGGAACCGTTCACCGTCTCGCAGCAGCCTCACCGTCTCGCAGCAGATCACGCGTAAGTCAACTCAGTGTGAATTCAATTACAGATCACAAGATTATGATACAAAGCCACACGGGCAGCCCATCACTGGACTCCAGCAGCAGTGCCCTTGAAGCCATTTAGCTGGGCCTGCATGTTCTGCATGTAGCTGCCATCATATGGCGTGATAGACATCGGCATCGGCGACCCACCCAGCATCGGCGAGCCCCCGTGCCCAAACAGGTGCTCAGCAGACTCATAGCTGGCTCCAACCATGTAGCTGCCAAGGCCATTTGACAGCATGGAGGTTGCCATCATGTCTGCTGGGGGAGAGGGCCCAGACATAGCAAGGCCTTGCTGGCGCGCTGCAGCAGCAAGCCCCACAGGTAGCAAGCCATCTGCATGCCGCCGAACCCTGCTGCTGCCTCCAGCTGCAGCCGCTGGCTCATCATCTGCGTCGCTCTCGCTGCTGCTACTGCTGCTGCCCTCGCTGCCACTCTCAGACGCTGCTGCTGCTGCCTCATCCCAGTCGCCCTCGTCCTCACTAGTTGTGTCGTCGCCCTCGTCATCCAGGGCATCCGCCTCCTCACCATCCCCATCCTTGGCCCCCCTGCGCGCGCCTGACGCATGCGGGTGCCCGTGCGAGAAGCACGTGTAGCTGCTGGGAAGCTGCAGGAACCTGGCACTGCGCTTCAGGAGGTAGGGGTCAAAGGGGAAGAACACTTCCAGTGGGCGCAGCATGTGCGGCTGCACCCCGCCAGCGCTACCCCCTGCTCCGTCCGCACCTATCACGATCGCGGACGCTGTCGAGGCAGCAGCAGCGAGGGCAGCTTGGTGCTGGGACACTGCCTCCAAAGCAGCCGCCTCCCACTCTGCATCTGCCAGCCCCAGCAGCAGCGCCTGCCGCACAAACTCAGCAGTGACCGCCTGGTGGCAGACAGCCAAGGGAGCCAGTGGGTGCGACAGCAGCGGCAGCACCTGCTGCCGCACGAGCGTGGCAACGGCCTGCCCCAGCTGCTGCTGGTCTCTGCCACGCTGCTGCTGCTGCTGCTGCTGCTGCTGCTGCTGGTCGCCAGCGCTGCCACTACCCAACAGTGGCTGCATGTGGTAGCACAGCAGGTACAGGAGTGCCTGCACCATAGCATAAAACACCTGGTGACGCTGGATGGCCGCTAACGCACCGCTGCTGCTGCTGCCGGCCGCACCACCCCCTGCTGCCACCCCATTCAGCGGCCCCTGCCCCATGAGGTCATTCAGGCCTGCGAGCAGCACAAGGGCTGCGTCACTGCTGCTGGTCTTCAGCCCACCACCGCCCTTGCCGCTGTTGACCCTATGGAAGCCCTGCTGCTGCTGTTGCAGCTGGTGCCTGTGTGCGGCCTGCAGGGCGGCGTCTGCATACTCCTGGGACGCCGCGGTCAGCTTGAGCAGCACGTCAACAACGAGCGGCTGGGGCGCCACAGCGCAGCGGGCAAGGAAGCTGGCAAGGTAGGCCGAGCACGCGCAGCGTGTGATGGCTGGCTGGCTGCTGTCCCGCAGGAGGCTCATGAGGCATGCGCTGAAGCTGCTGCAGCAGCGGCCCGGGTCCTGGACTGTCAGGAAGAACAGCAGGAACTGCGTGAACTTGCAGCGGTGCGCGTGAATCAGGCGCGACTCAAACACGCGCAGCATCGTCTGCCATGCGCCGCCGAGCTGCCCAGCATCCACGCGCCACTGCAGGTGACGCATGGTGAGCTCCATCATACTGTCCAGCTTGTCTGCTGTGATGTCGACCGGCGGCTTTGCAGCCTTGCTGCTGCCGTCTGCTCGTGCCGCGGCCTGCAACTGCTGCTGGCGGCGTGCGCCGTGCTGGCCTGCTGCTGCAAACGCTGCTGGGTCGTGGAAGCCGTCGTGCAGCTGCAGCAGGTCCTGCTGGTGCTGCTGGTGGCTGTCGGGGTCGATCTCGAGGTCGATCAGGCCCTCCAGGTCAAACAGCTCGTCCTGGCCATCATCTGACTCCTCATGGTCATAGCCTGCACAGTTGTGTGGCACACAAATCTGTGTGAGTTTGGTGAAAGCATGCTGTGCGTTTATCTGCGGTGTGTGCCTTCACACGTGCAATGGTTGACCTAGTAAAATTACGCACCGCTTGCAAGCCACCGCATACTTGCACTGCGAAACCTTTCCAGCTTGACTTTGGCGAGGTTGGCAGATAACTTCACCAAGGACTAGTAGGGAGGAACGTGCACCGCAAGCATACTACACATCTAAGCAATGGATGAGTAGACCCAACACAAGATGTGCCATCTAGCATGTCACAGCAGGCATACTCTGCACTGCGACACAAGACACATGCCACGCGCTGCAACAGCTTGCCGCCCTCATGCAGGCTACCTCACAAGCCATGATGCGCAAGCAGGCTTTTAACCGTCCACCCAAGCATGACGGCATAGAAGAAACTACTATGTGTAACCCTCCCTTATACGATAGGTGCTGGCGGCACCAGCTTCGGTCTTCCTTGTTGCTTACTTCATAACCTCGCTCTGGGCTGCCATACCCCCGTCACGGCGTGTTGTGGGGTGCATGGCTGCATGCACAGCCTGTGCGGTGTGGCTGCGACCCTGGGACATCGGCAGATCTGCCTTCGTGCACACTGGATGCGGGTTGCAAGTAACCCAGCGCAGCACGTTGGTGCTGTGGGTTGCCTACACCGCACATCTGGTTATGCAAGGTCATCTACTGTGTTCGGATAATGACAGCGCGGGCTGCAGTCACCGTTTGTAAGTCATGCTGCACCGCCTGCCCCTGGTGCTGAGCTGTTGCGCATCTTCCCTAGCTAGACACCACTCCATAGCAACTCTGCAGGTTGCAATGCCTGTTCCAGGTAGCCACAACTGCCCCTGTGCTGCAACAGAGTTACAGAGCTTGCCGTAGGGTGACGCCTGAAAGGTTGGGGCGTTAGCTGCCCCCTGTTCTATGTGACAGCTGAAGCTGAGGGGTCCTGACGTCGTCAACAACACACACATGTGTACAGCAAGTCAACGTAAAGGGTGCATGCACTCAGCCAGCACATGGCTCGTGAGCGCTATGCAGTATGCCACGACGATCATGGTGATGCAGGCGAGTTGAAAAGCACTTCTGATCATTGATTACTTTCTAAAGCACCTGTGTTGGAGGTCAACCACGACTGCCTGGCACACTGCTTTGGGCGGTACAGTTGGGGAAACAGGGGTGTTTGAACCCATACCTCCCCACTGCACCACCTGAGCACCATGTGTCGCGAAGCACGACTAGCACACCCAGGAGTATGCGCACATCGAACCTACACTGCTTCGCCAGAGCTGCTGACAGAGTAGAGCGGCTTGCTTGGAAGCAATAAGCTGCAGCCCCCGCTACGCACACCCTCTGTGTATCAGCTTGACTCGGTTCTGCCTGCTGTACTTTCGTACTATCATTCTCGTGATATCATTCTCAACACCACGCTGCCTCAACCCCACCCTGCACCCACCTGTAGGGGCGTCGACGATGTCCTCCCAGCGAATGTCTGCGTCGATGGACAGCAGGTGCTCCACCAAGCCGCCCAGCAAGCCCTCACGCAGTGCCGGGCCCACCTTGCCCTCACACAGTGAGATGAGGGCGCCCAGGTATAGGCACTGCGCTGACCTGTCCCGCAGCTTATGGGGCATGTTCTGGACCAGCATGGGCAGCAGCCTGGTGGGGAGGGCAGGCACGAGCTGCACGGCCTGCAGTGAGGTGAAAGGGCGGGAAAACAGAGCCACTGCGTCAGGGGTTGACTCAATCCTGCCAAGAGCACGTTGCCAAGAGATGACGCCCACACTGAGACGTTGAGAAAGTGCGGGGCGAGAAAGTGCTTCCCAAACCTGGCCACTGCAAGCAGCCAGGACTTCCAGAGGGGGCATGGCGCATGCACCACAAAATCAAGATTGCAGTGCAGCGCAGGCGCGGCCAACTGCTGGTGTGCAGTAGCGCACCTGCTCGATTGCGTCAACAACAGCTGCTTGCACCTCCACTGCTTGGGGTGGTGGCACCCAGGGCTCTCCTGGCACATCTGGCTGCAGAGGGGGGCTGCCTGGGGGTGGCAGTAGATTGAACAGGAGCACCTGCAGCAGAGGGCACGCAGCGCAACAGCATCCAGGGGTGGTGTGGGTCCCTGACCCACTAGGTTGTGGATCTATGATTGAAGCTGCTTGGTTGTGGGGGTGCTGTGAGCGCGTTGACAGCCTGAAGCGAGCAATATTTGTGAAGCAAGAACTGAATAGGACTGAAGCAAGAACTGAAGTAGAGCTGAATAGACTAAAGCCAGCCATGCCCCCAGTGTAATGCTTGTGAACAGAATGGGCGATGCTACTGATGACCAGCATGCAGCACACACTGATGTACATGTGTGGCAGGTCCTGCGGCAGGTACAGCAACAGCTGAACGTCCTGCAGGACAACTGTGCTGCGCTGCTTGCTGGGAAGGGCCCCTCAAGGCCCATACCTGCAGGCAGTTGCCAATAAACGCGCTGCTTGTGGCAATGAGCTCCACTGTCAGGTCCAGCACAGCCTTGCGCACAGGCTGCAACAGCATCAGGCGTGTTGGATGAGGCAGCAGCGACGGCGGCAGCAGGGTGCAGTGTCAGCGCCACGCAGTAGCCGGCATTTGGAGTTGTGCTGGGAAACGATCAAAGGCACACATGCCTGGTCCACTGCTGCTGATTGCTAGCAAACAAGCTACTGACTGCACTGTCAATACAGCAAGCAGCAGTCGACTTTTTGACACTCGTGTATGCTTGCAGCTTCTCCGCAGTTTCCCGCGTATCTTCCTGCACGTGCCCAGACAGTCCATGTCTTTCAGCAAAAGCTGCTGCTGCAGCGCGTCACGTATTCTGGCACCCTGGTGCTGGTTGGATGTTGCTATGTTGCACGCTGCACTCACGTTGCTACAGCTCCACAAGCTGATGCTCAGCACTGTTGACAGCACAGCATCATGCGCCCCCTCCTTGATGCTGCCAGCACAGTCCCGCAGAGCGTGCAGTAGTGACACCAAGCTGAACTCAGCTGCATCGTCATGTCCTGCTTCCAGCTTGCGCCTCAAAGCTTGAAGCTCCTTGACAAAGCTGCAGCAATGGATCAGCACACAGCAGCAGGTCAGCACACAGCAGCACAATCCACCGCAGCAGGCTTATGCTGGCACGTGGGACATCAAATACTGTTGTAACGCTCCCACATATAATCAACGAAGCATCCACAACCATGGCAGAAGCAGGGCACTTGAAACTGGACTGCCACACCCCTATCACCCTACCTGTTGTAAGGTGGTGACTGCGCTTCCCTAACCCTGCCCGCCAGGGCTGCCTGTACATACTGACGAAGAGCTTTTGCTTTGTCAAGTGTATCTGCAAACACAACACGCCCATGAGATGCAGAGCGGGGCGACAACAGCAGCACAGCTGCTGCACAACTCGCACTCACCCTTCTCAGCCACTTTCGACGCAGACTTGTTCCTCTTCACGCTCGGCATGTTTACAACCTGTCAGAATGCATCTGAGCAGCGTGAAATGATCCGGACAGCCCCACAAACGACACACGAGGCAAACCTCGCAGCAGAGTGAGTGCGGGTCGCAGGCCTCGACTGCCGGGAATATTGTTTGCAGATACACGTGCTGATTAGAGGAATGTTTGCGAGTGCGTGCCGATACTTTTGCGCCCAGAGCCAGCTGAACGGCGTTGCAACCCCAAGACCCCAGGTTTTGCAAGTCTTTGAATGTAGCAAGGCTGGCAAGCAACTGCACCATCAGGGCCGGGCCATGATCCTTGGGTTGTAATGTACGTGTTTGGCTTTCTTAGGTCGTATTCGCGGGTGTACAACCGAGTTTGGGCTGCACTGACTGTGTTGTGCTGAGTGTGAAGTGGCAGTGGACACACCAGATCGGACTCAAAACCGTGCGGAAACACATTCAGCAATGAAGTTATGTGGTTCTGCAGTGATGTACCTGTTGTTAAGCAGCAGCACATATACTGCATGAGCCTGGGCTGTGCACAGCAGCACAGTGCCTGCTGCTGGGAGCATCATGGCTGATGAAGGGGATGATGACTTCCTAGTGGGTTTCCGCAGTGATCTCTTCTGGTATCATGACTTGATATTCAATGTCCTTGAACTCATGCCTTGCTTGATGCTGGGCAGCATGATGATCCCCAGGAACAGCGGAACCCACGTTTTGCTGCTGTTGCCGTGCAGGACTATGAAGAGATCGAGGCCATACTGCAGCAGGTGCAGCCTCAGACCTCAGCAATCAACGCGGTTGGCAGCAGCTGTCAAGCACCGCTGCAGCAAGTCAGGGTGCACAACAACCAACCCCCTGCCTATCAACAAGGCAACGCCCCTCAACAGTCAGCATGGCCGAAGCAGCAGCAGCACAGTCTCGGCGCACCTCACACACAACAAACCTGGAAGCAGCAGCAGTATGGGCAAGCAGCTCCACACCAACCTGCACGAAGGCCGTTTGGGCATACCAGCGCAAATGTCCCGGCACAGGGAGGTGCTGCTGCTGGGTGGCCACCTCAAAGGGGCCCCCAGCAGCAACACCCCCCTTGGCTCAACCCGGAGCAGCAGCAGCAGCAGCAAGTGTGGCCCCCACAGCAGCAACAGCAGCAGCAGCAGCAGCAGCAGCAGCAGCAGCAGCAGCCGCCTCCTGG